>JAABKJ010013883.1:0-10217 GCA_011634705.1 Andricus grossulariae
TTCGTGTCCTCAAAACACACGAGGGTTTCGCCAGCCTGTCGTTGTGATTTCGTCGTGTCCTGTGACCACCCATCTCATGGTTATGAGACGTAGCCATGAATGGGATTTACGGCGGTCCTACGGGAGCAGATGTCATTTTTTAGACGACAGTTGCTCCCAGTGGGACCCTGCGGTGGTTGTTAACCTTCAGTTTTTAATTATATATTAAAAATACAATTCTTAAAATTAAAAGTTTTTCTGCACCCTGTAAGTTCCATGTGCTTTTTGTAAAATATCGTGTGTTCAAAAAAATGTTTGCAAGATAAATAAAATGCAATAAAGCACACTGTATAAGGTATTTACAGCTATCCTGAACTGAGAATATCACCTCTTTGGAGATTG
Source organism: Andricus grossulariae (assembly GCA_011634705.1). NCBI lineage: Eukaryota > Metazoa > Arthropoda > Insecta > Hymenoptera > Cynipidae > Andricus > Andricus grossulariae. The sequence continues at coordinate 382 of JAABKJ010013883.1, forward strand.
ATGTAAGAACAACGCGGCTCGAAAAAAGGTGTAGTAGGATATCGAGAGAACCTGCTAATTGACAGGTGCGTCTGTAAGGCGCTGCAGCCCATCAGCACGTCCTGTCAATGGCCTGGATTGACTACCGGAAAGCTTTTGATTCAAACTCTCATAGACTTATCATATGTCTGTTGGAAAGTTTTTAGGTGCATCCACACATAGTGAGATGCATAGAGAGATTGATGCCCCTTTGGAAAACTAGATTGACTATCTCACCTGGAAATTATCGTGTGATAAAGATCAACGTCACCTTCCAGAGAGGTGTCTTTCAGGGCGATACCATGAGGTTTTTTGCAACATACTTCTGCAACTATCTCTCGCACTACGCGATTCTCCTGGATACCTCTGAGCGACAGAAATCATCTCGAGCATAAGGTTACTCATGTACTTTATATGGATGACCAGAAGATCTATGCTTCTAGTTCAAGCCAAATTCAGAGTGATTTATGTATCGTCTAGGAGCACACAAGGGAGATTGATATGGACTTTGGATTGGAAAAGTGTTCCAAGATTAATCTGAAGCGAGGATGAATTATTGGCTTTCTCGGGGACAACGTATCTGCGACTATCATGCTTGCTGTCTCGGTACTAGTCTACTCGTTTGATGTAGTTCCATGGGTGTAAGATCATGCATGTGCAGAAGAGTTTGCATATCAATTCGTCTGTTCCGCAATTGTACATCTCACGCTGTCAATGCGGGCACGGACTTCTAAATCTCCAATGTCTTCATAACCGAATTGTTCTGGGTACAGCCTACATCATTGCAAATGCTAGAGATTCTCTCCTAAAAATGGTCAGGAAACATGAGATGATTGGCAAGGGAGCGTTCCTTTACAAAGCCGCGGAAAAGGCGGTCGAGACACTTGGCCTGATGCTTAACATCAGAAGTGAGGAAAGTGTCTTACTCCATCTAGATACATCACTTCTAAAAAGCGAAGACCTTCTCGAAAGAGCTAACGTTTTCTTTTCTCAAATCCTCGGGACCCAATTCAGGAACAGAGGTTACATTTTCGCGTTCCAGGACGGTGTCATTTCCACCTTAGTATACCTTTCCCACATTTTACTTCAAGAAGTTCCCAGAGATAGGTGCAGAACGTGTCATGCACACGCTGAGTATCTAAAACATATACTATGCAGGTATCCCACTCACACGGGAACGACGTATCTTTACAGACAAAATGCAACGCTAAGAGTGCTTTACTGCCATCTTTGTCGCTCGGTGTTGTTTGTCTGAAAAACAAAATTGTACTATTTTCTTTTTTTTAACCACTGATATAAAAAAAAGAATATAGCAAAGAAAATTTTTTACTTAAAATTTTTCAATTTAAAAAATTTTTTATTAAAAATTTTTTGTATAGTAAATTGGAATTGGTTCTAAAAGGTATTGAAAAAAGATTAAATAAAATGTAAAATACTACAATTATTCCGTTTGATGAATTCAAAAAGGGAATTAAGTTCCTAATAGTAAATTTGATTCTTTATCGCAATTTTGCAGGCTAAAAGATTCAATTTGAGCCTTTGCCGAGGAAAATCGGACCAAAAGAGAATCCATCCTTGGGGAATATCAGACTCAAAGAAATGCTTCTAGCATAGGATGAAGCAATGTGCTCATCTAATGAGTAGCATATAGTTGTGAATCCGAACACAGTTAGTCGGAGATCCCACCGTAAGAAGTTGCCGTCATCGAACACAATAATTTATTACAAAATTTTAAGAAAGTGAGTACTAATTGTAAGTAGAAACACCCGAGATCAAATTAAACAGCTCGTTTTAGAAGCTTTTGCGAAATTAGTTCAAATTGTAATCTATTCTTGAATTTTAAATAGAGTCTGAAATAATAAAAAAATTTTAAGGTTCTTTAGTTCATTTTAAAGTCTTATATGTATATAATCGCAGCCAGAACAAAAAATTTGGGAAAAATGCAGTCATCTCATTTGTAGAGAAATAATAATAAAATTCAAATGAACATAATGTTATTACTTTTTTATTATTGTATTCTGAGGCTGGTCCATTTAGGTCCCATAGCACTGCGGTTAATGCCTATTGTACTATGACTTTTTATTATTATCCTCGGCGTCAAACCTCCCGCTCGACATCAGTTAAAACGCAGAAAATACACAAGCCAGTCATACGTCGCCAACGGTCACCACCAGAGTGCTATCCGCGCTCGAAATGGCTTGACATCTGGACTCTTTCCGAGTCCAGATTCACCGCGCAGCTAATGCCGTCGATAAATGAATATAAATTTTTAAGAAATTTTATAGACGATTTATTTATGATCACTTATATCGTACTTTCCACAAATTTGTTTCTCATCCAAAAAAATATGCAAATTTTTCCAAATTTTGGCTTTAGCTTGAGCTGACTTTACTATCTTGTACAATACATGCAAACAAGCGTTAAATTATTTAAAAATGCTAAATGCTAGGAAATTGGTACCCAGTATTCACATCAGGATGGTCCAACAAAATTTGCGTACCACCTTTTACCCTAACTACTCATGGAATTGAAATAAAAAATCGCTTTCATAACCTTTCATAAAAATATGTATAACTGTTACGTTAAACGCAGAATCGCAGCTTTCTCCGTTTAAGACTCCTACTCTCCACTTCTAAGAGCGCTGCTGTCCCAGAAGTTGGGCGAATGAAGCACCAAATATCCATGCAAAAATGTTGTATTTGGTTCGCCATATAGTGGAGCAGCAGCGTTCCGAATATAAGAGAGCAAAGTTCTTAAACAAGGTTTGCGCTGCCTGATACGTATAAATAATGCAGCATAAAACAATGCAACGAGCCAGCAAGTATCAATGGTTTTGATCAGACGGAACAATTGAGGAGTGACCTACTAGTGCTAATATGCCAGTATAGTTCCTGAGTGAAAAAGTTACATGGCGTGACTGAATGCTCTACAGACCAAACAATTAGGGTTGATAATTGCATTTTCTATAGTTATTAACTAAGAATAATGAAAAACTGAAAAAAAAATATTTTGTGTTATTGTAAAGTGAATCAGGGACCGACAAATTCAAAATTTTGGAAAAACCCAAGACGGTGGCCAATTAGATCTTCCTTTAATAGCTCATTTTTGCAGTTTTCAATTTGATATTATCAAATTTTTTCATAAAAAGAATTTGACTACAAATCATCCAATGATCCCAGAAGTTTAAATCTGTGGAACAAAAATCAAGTTGGCGGCCAATTAAAAATGAAAAAATGCTTTTATCCGCAATTTTCAAGGAAATATTTTAAAGCTTTGCTAGAAAAATAAGTTTTACTTTAGTAATCCTTTGATTGACCGTAAAGTCCAAAATTTTGACAAAATAAAAGATGGCGGCCAAAAAACTTTGCAAAAATTAGTCAGTTTCGAAATTTTTAAACGAAATCTGTTTCAATTTCTCACGAAACTATGTTTCTCAGTTTTTTTGCAAGCTAATTACGGTTTTTCGATTTAACGTGCGATAAATAATTACTTTCTATGAAATAATACTATAGCCGACCGAGAGAACGAAAGAGAGTGGTCTAGATTTGTCACAATCCTACACGATCGAATACATCGGAGCGAGATGAGGGGAAGGGTTGCGAAATGACTCCCGCATTTACATGCACTTCCACACAAATATCCTTCAGTGCAATCCGACCGGAAAAACCTAATAGTGGAAAAAACCGCCGAGAGGAGCCAAACCATTTAAATCACTAAAAATAGTGATGAGTAAAAACTCATTAGAGCCTTCATTCAAACCAGATCTGTCCAAGCCAGACTTTATTATGTAACTATTTTATCATTAGTTCACAAACTATTATACTCATCAGAGCCTTGATCCCCCAATCTGTCTAAGCCGGATTATATTATTTTAATTTTTTTTTGAATTAGTTTATTAGAACTTTTATAATGCCACCTGATCACACATCTCAGCCGAACTAGCACTTAGTCCCTGTCTTACGAGAGTAAAACAATTCAACCATTCTCACAAGAGCAAAAAACTTTTATCAAAATATCCGAACAGATACGACATAAAGGGAGAATTTGTACGCCTGTGCCCATCGAACTCGATTGAAAACAGGACTACCTGTTCCTGCCATCACGCAGTCCCTCCTCCCAACGTTCCTCAGGTAGGGGTGAGGTAGATATTAACAAGGGCCAGGGTCCTATCGGTGAACTATTCTGAAGTTTATTGTTCTACAGGCTATTCCTTTGCGTTTTTGACATTCTGTTCTTCCTAACTACTGAATATTAATTATTATACAAGAAAAATCAGAATGAGTTCCGCGAAAGCAAGTTTTGAAAGAATGTAATTATTTATCGCACATAAAATAGAAAACAATACTGTCGATTTAGGATCCTACATAGATTCCTTTTCCAATGCACATTCCTAAATGGGTTCCCATGCAGTTTAGTATGAAGAACCGTCACCTTTGTCTTTAAGTGTAACGATAAAGTATTAGAGTAATTAGCTTACAACAAAACTGAGGAACTAAATTTATTGAGAAATTTAGACATATTTCGTTCGAAAATTTTGAAAATGATGTATTTTGAAAATTCTACTGGCCGCCATAATTTATTTTTTCCAAATTATGAACTTTTCGGGCCACCCAATGATTTCTAAAGTTAAAGTTATTTTTCTAGCGAAGTTAACAATATTTCCTTAAAAACTGCAGAAATGAGCTATTTTTGGAACTTTTATTTGTCCGCCATCTTTTAATTTTTTTTAGTTTTGAACTTCCGCGATTATCGGATGATTTCTAAAGTCAAAATTCTTTTACGAGCAAAGTTTAAAAATATTTCTCTCAAAACTGCAAATTATCGTTCCATCAGACTACAGACATATTAGTAAAATCAGTTTTTTCTGACTCCGGGGATCTCAAAACTTTTAGATAGGCCTAAATTCACGTGAATGTAATACCTTCTATCATAAATTAAGAAAATGTCAAAAAGCTTGCACCTCGAGTTCACCTCCGATTCACGACTTTACATCTCATAATGTCAACATGGTCGCAGAATGTTCCATTTTGAGTATCTTCACAACGGGATCATTCTGGATACAGGACAAATAGTCACAACAGGACAGGGCCCTACTATGGAAATTTTCAGGAAACACAGAAGTGGAGAGCAGAGGGTTTCTTTAAAAAGCAAGGGAGAAAGCTGGTGGAACCCTGGGTCGACTTCAATATCAGAGGTGAATTGGATGCATAAAATATTATCACCCAGTCTAAAGTTGGGCCCAGAGGATGTTACTTTCTCTATCACTCATGTGGCACTGGCCGCGATAACGCTCCGCCAAACACTCCTAGGAACATAAGAGTTAATTGTCGAAAAAGAAAAGTGCTGAATATAACCGAACTACATGTTCTAGACAATTGTCTCTGTATCGTGTCAAAAACAATGCTAGAAACTTGCGGGAAACATGCAGACGGCGGTCATCGTTGGGTAGCCCCGTGTCCTCAGGACGCACAAGGCTTTTGCCGAAACGCCGTATTAAGTCGATCACACACTGTGACCGCCTATCTCGTGGTCGTGAGAAGAGATTGCAGATAGCACAGCACCGTGATTTCGCCGGGAGCAGGTGTCATTTTCTCGAATGGCACCTGCTCTCGGTGAACTTCCGGGGTTGTTTGTTAGACAACATTTTGCATTATGTATGCATACAAAAAATCTGTGTAATTTTAAAAGATAGAGTAGCAAAATTTGTGAAAAAATTAATGATATGATACCTATAATATGTACGCTATGAAGGCTCTTATAATAAATTTTACTTATACAAACCTCCCAACTAAAATCTGTCCTTTGCTTTGAAGCATTTCCAGGATACAAACGTGAAGCAATTAACAAAATTGGTTGTATATTAGAATTAATTAATTCGTTATCTTCTTTTATGAAATTGTATAATTTATCCAACATGAATGATAATAAGCCTGTGTGTGTTTCGAAGAAAGCTTTTCCCGCCATTTTATTATGCACAGTTAAGTTGATATGATCTTTTGTCCTCAAAACACCAAAAGTTCTAGTTATTAATGTGCCTAATAATAAAGTAGCTGCATTTCGTTCCTGTAAAAAGAGTCGCATTATTCTCAACAATAAAGTAAAAAGTAAAACGTTTCGAAAGTTACTAGATAAGATTTTATAGCTTAGGTGAAACTTGGAATAAGAAAATACTGAAAATTAAAAAAATACTGACAATTCAAGAAATACTAGCACTGGGAAGGTACAACTTAAAAAATCTAACTTAAAATTCCATGTTCGGCCTCGAGCGAAACCGAGGAACAAATTGTACAAATATCTTCATACGTAAAAGAATTCTATGGAAATTAACCACGCCACGATCCATTTGTGCTGAACTGTACACCAAGGGGAAGAGTGAGTCCAAAAATGTAATTTCGACATAACGTAATAGGAATAGGTCTTGGTTTATTTCGTTCATTTCCGAAATTATCCCAAACTCACTGTGTGAAGGAGCATGCAGGACAAAGTTCACCCAGGACCCTGCCCAACCACCATGCCATTACTGAAAGTCCATGATGTTATTCACTCAGTATTCTAGTCGGCTTTATTTTCAATTTATGTTAGACAGCCTTTTCTTTTACAGATGTTCAAATTACACTATCGCTGATTGCCTCCCCACACAACTTACATGAAACTTTCGAGATGTGAAACTTACGTGAATAATCCAGCGTTCACACTGTCTTTCTGAAAATCTGAGAGCAGTTGTTGACCTCGTGGTTCAGCTTTCGAGTTTCCTTTTGCTCCCAGAAAATATGCTGTTATCAATGTTCCATTTATTTTTTTGATGCTAAGGATTGTAGCAAAATAATTGAGTGGAGTGAATGTACCGTAACAGAACCTCCTGCTACGGCGCATCTCTTTGAAGAAGAACTATCGTCAGTTGTGGCGGAAGTACAAAACCCACTACAAAACTGAGTAAATAATACAATGGACTTGTAGTAATGGTAGGGTGGTTGGGTAGGGCCCAGAGTAAAATGCATCTTGCAGGCATCTTTTTGCGGTGAGTTCTGAATAATTTTGGAAAATAACCAAATAAACCAAGACCTGCATATTAGAAGATTATTTACTAATCTTTCTAAGGCTATACCCAACAACTGGTTTAAGGTTCACTGATATCTTCATTAGTTTCCAATATTTTACAGTCGTTTTTATATTACATATAATGCCCGGAGAATTAAGTGTTTAAACAATTCGGATTGTAAAAAAAGTCCAAGCGGATGGAAAACGAGATTTTCGATTGCAAAATGAGTCTGAAGGGATTGAAACAAGGTTTTTGGAATGTAAAAGGAGTCTGAGGGGATGGAATATTATATTTCGATACGAGATACCAAATGGACGTTCTGCTCACTGCATCCGCCTGTGAGACCTCGTGTATCGAATAATATTCTTCTTTACAAATTACAATAAAAAACCTGAGATTGCCTACTGTTTACCGACATCGAATATACTACAATAAGAAATGACTAACCCAACTTCACCAAGAACGATGTTCAGATGATGAGAAAAGTGTTATGGTAACCATGGAGAGCATTTTGCTCACCAGTGAAAGCATTTTGCTAACCGATGATGGGTATTTTACTTATCGTCTTCGCGCACTATGCGGAATTGACCATTTTCGATGTCTGTAAACGGTGGCCAATCGAGGGTTTTGCATATATGTGTGAAGAAAATGGCGATTTCGCCTGCGCTTATTAATAATTATTGATTACATATCTTATCTTAAAAAGTATCGTGGAGATAGTCATGTGATGTGATAAGATCTGCGAGCAACGTGACTGGCTGAAAGTCCACTCGCTTTCTGAACAGTCATTGGTTGTCAATGCATAAGGCGCGATTATTTAAACTAGAGTTTTGCTTTCATCAAAAGCGATCACCTTCGTGAAAGCGTTACTGATAATACACTTAGCACTTTATAAGGAACGTTCATATGCTAATAAAGTAGAGATATTTGGGTATACGTAAGATTTCCTTGACGCTTGTTTTTTAAAAGAAGGATTTTCATTGACATTTTATTTGTATTTTGAAAAATTAATTTTCGATTTAACGGTAGTTTTAAATATTAGTCATGGTTCACTTATAGTTAAAAAAAGTACCGTTTTTCTTCAATGAAAGCTTTTGAAATATGGAAGAGATTTTGCGTGTTTGGACTTTTTATAATACAATTGGTTAATTTCTTATTTAATAACGCAGTTGACCTTTTCTTCAACTTATCAGAAGTACTATTTTTTAAAGATTTTCAGATATATCATAGAAGGTTTCCTATCTGGGCTAAAACTAACCAGAAATAATTTCCAGTGGGTTAGTATAATTAAAGAAAGATTGTTTTTACATTATAAACAAATTGATGAACAAAAGTTATTTTCGAGATTGGGAGTGTTTATCTAAATGAAATCCAGAATTTTGGTATAAAATGTGAGAGAAATAAAAGTTTTATTACTTACAATTGAAAAGATAATATCTGGCAATTGATTAAACAATTATAAGCAAATTCACAGTTTGGCTATTTTTTAACGAATAGGCTCAATTTTTCACGGAAACAACTAAGAATATCTTTCCAGTGGTTCTCTGCTATTATGCTTTGTAAATTAACAATAATTAATTTTAATTTAAACAATTTCCATAAACGAATTCCGAGTTTGGCTTTTCCTCAACGAATACGCTCAATTTTTTCACGGATTCTACTAAGAATATTTTTCCGGTGACTTGTTTCTAAGATGCTTTGCAAATTCCCACGAATTATTAATTATTTAAACAATTCTAAATAAAAAATTCAGAGTTTGGCTATTTTTTAACGAATAGGTTCAATTTGTTTACGGAATCACTAAGAATGTCTTTGCGTAGACTCCTTTCCATATTACTTTGCAAATACCCTAAGAATTATTAATTCTTTAAACAAACTTTTATAAAAAAATTAAGAGTTTTGCTATTTTTCATCGAACAGGCTCAATTTGTTTACGGAATCAACTAAGAATGTCTTTCCGATGACTCTTTTCTATGAAGCTTTAAAAATTCCCAAGAATTATTAATTATTTACACAATATTCCTGAACACATTCCGAGTTTTTCTATTTTTTAGCTAGAAGGCCCAATTTGTTTGCAGAATCAACTGAGAATGTCTTTCAGATAACTCTTTGCTGAAAAACTTTGGAAATTTACCAGAATTAATAATTATTTAAAGAATTTTCATAAATAAATTTAGAGTTTGGCTACTTTCGAGCGAATAGGCACACTTTTTGTTTATGAAACTGACTAAGAATGTCTTTGCGATGACTCTTCGCTGTGATACTTTTTGATTTTACAACAATTATTAATTGTTTACAACAATTATTAATTGTTTACAACAATTATTAATTATTTAAACAACTAATTCGATTAAAACCTTGTTTCCTTACATTTTATACCCAAACTCTGGACTTCAATGAGCTAACCATTACCAACACCGAAAAATAACAACCGTTCATTTTTCTCCTGTTGAGTACACCGCGGGTTACGCTAACCCGCCAAATTTGTGGTCATATATCTCCAAATCTATTCAACCAATATAAAACTACTTTTTTTAATCGAAAGGAAATACAGACAGGATGATGATGGTGCTGGTTAGAATAATAATAAAAAATTATTCGAAAAAAATAATGAGAAAAAAATTAAATTTTTTTCATGTTAAAATATACGAGGTATACTGCGTTATGCCTGCGCCCTCTGTCTATGTAAATAATTAAAAACTAAAGGTTAACAACCACCGCAGGGTCCCACTGGGAACAACTGTCATCTAAAAAATGACATCGGCTCCCAGTAGGACCG
>JAABKJ010013884.1:0-10217 GCA_011634705.1 Andricus grossulariae
TGCATCCATCTCGCAAGTGCCGTGGCATATTTTTGGCACGCGGGAATGGCTTTAAGGTTACGAACCAGTGATAGTTTGTGTTGATGTACCTTCAAGCTTTCCAACATACAGATGATAAGTCTATGAGAGGTTGAATCGAAAGCTTTCCGATAGTCAATCTAGGCCATTGACAGGGAACGTTGATGGGCTGCAGCGTCTTTACAGACACACTTGTCAATGAGCAGGTTCTCTCGACAGCCTGCTACACCTTTTTTCGAGCTACGTTGTTCGTACATCTCACGCCACACAGACTCAATTCGCCTGACAATCCTGTTGTTTAGAACAGCTGTGAAGATCATATACAGTGTGTGTTCAAACAAGTTATTGGCCTTTAATTCTCTGGGTTGGACAAGTTGCTTTTTTCGGTAGGAGTATAGTGCGTTTTAACACCAGCTACTGCGCAATGGGCGTCTCTGACTTTAAATATGAGGTGAATATGCGGACCAAATGTTTTTGTGTAGTAGTAAAATTCTTCCACCAGAAGTTCTTGATACAATCTGGTCCAGCACCGGAAAAGTTCTTCCTTTCTCTAAGCTTTTCCTTCCTCTATTTTTAACTCTTCGGCAGTGATTGGTGGACATTTCCTCCTTGGATTTTATGAGGTTGTCGCAAAACTCCTTGAAGTGGATGATATTGCTAGGATCTGATATCTGGCAAATTTCTTTTAAAAATAAAGATGGAAAGTTGTGAATTTTTAAAAAAGAAATCTTCAAAAACAAGTGATAATGTGGTCTATGTGGATAATTCGGATAATGTGATCTATGTGGATAATGTGAATAATACAGTCTTGAAAACTTGAACAATTGAAAATCAAAAGCCTTAGAAGTTGAAGATTTTTGATAAAAAAAACATTTAGCATTTAACATTTATTAAAATATTTAGAAGTTCTGAAAAAAATTTTAATTTGAAAAAATTTAAAACAACTTCTAGATTTCCCAAGATATGAAATTTTGAAGCTTTTCAAGGATGTCTTAACTATTTGAAACGAAAATAATTTAACTTCTAATTTACAAAGTGTTCAATGTTTTTGCTTGAAATTGCTTAAAATAATATAATTTTGAAAATTTTAAAGTTCATTGATTGATTCTTTGATTTAAAGCATTTAAAATGATACAATGGATTTATATTTTTGAAATTTCATCTGAATCTTTAAACTCTATAATTTATAAAAGTTAGAAATTCTTAATTTTGTATTTAATCTGAATTTCATTACAAATTGTTCAATTGAAAAGTGTCAAAACCTTCAATTTTATACGTGTAAATTATTGATAATTCGAATACAAAATTGTTGAAATCAAAAGCTTAAACTTCAATTTAAAAGGTTTAAAATTCAATAGTTTCACTTTGAGTGCTTAAATTTGTAGTTTATTTTTTATTTCTTCCCATGTAAAAATGTTTAGCTTCCGAGTTAAAATTTTTTAATTTTATTGACCGTGAAAAATGTTTGCAAATCGTGAAAAAATCGGGAAATTACCTGGAATTTTTTTCTTCGATTGAAATGGCCATCCTGTTATATGTACGTACATACTCATAACTCAGTACTTTGACAAATTTGGATTTTCGAAATAACATACAAGTAATTTGTAATTTAATTCAATTAAACTTGAACAAACGTAATTTCCCTCAAATGTAATTCAGTTACATTGGAGTGAAATACATGTAATTTGTAGCGTGTATTTGAAATAATTTGTGCCTAACTCTGACCCAGAGTTCGAACAGCCTGTTCAATGCAGAGGTCGGACAGCTTGTCCGACCTATAGCATGAAGGTAATTTTGGCATTGCTTTTTAGGTCGGACGACTAAAATCAGGAGATAAATAAAACGTAGTCGTAAATTTTTTGAAATAGAATTTATCATTCACTTGTTTTTAGATAGAGTTATTATTTCAAAACTTGTTTGCGTATTCGACATTATGAAAATGAAAACATTGTCTTGAAATCGTAACCTGTCTAATCTCAACTTAGATACAGCAATGTGACTTTTATCCCATTTTGTTATCAAGCTCCGATAGATGGAGCAGAATAACTGCATTTTTTATTACGAATTGAAATGAAACTATTTATAATATTTTAAATAGTGAAGAAGGTTCATTTTTAAGAGTGATATTATAATCATTAATTGTCTAGACATTCTAACCTTCCTAACCTATAACAGATACAATTTTACATTTTTATTCACTTTCTTCTATAACTTTATTTACTTGATTTAAAACGCATTCCTGATCAAACATTCTTACTTTTAGTATTTTAAAGTAGTGTATTATTGAGCCTGTTTCATCTATATAGAAATTTGCGATGCATAAAAATACTCTGTGACTATTGAAATACATTCTGTCCGACCACTAAAAATCTTGTCCGACCATCGGTGGTTTCTTAACCTTTTCCAGAAAACCTATTTTTTTCTTTTAAAATGGAATTTGACTTCAAAATAGATAGCAGAAATAACTTTATAAATAAATATAGAGTCCGAAAATGTGAATCTTTGTTAGAAAAAAGTTAAAAATAAGTTCCTACAGTGATTTGAATATGAAGGTAACATTATTTGTCCGACTACTGGAACGTTTTCCCTGATTGTAATTTTAATTATATTTTAACTGAATAAATTAATTTTCAACAATATTTAAACAATAAATGGAACTATTTTTACATTTGTTTCTGAATGTTCATAATTTTTCATTGTTTAATAATCATGAAAAAAATACTTTAGTTAAACAAATTACCAAGTTAAACAAAACGAGCCAAAGACGAACGCATTATTTGAACTCTGCAATTTTGGAAATATAACTCCAATTATAAATTTTTATTTAAACATATATGATCCAACGATGAAGGCACTTTGTAATTTGTTAAATTTTAAAAAAGTAGACCATGATGAAATTTAAATTCCGAAAATAATTCAAATTGCGTGTCGATATAGTCTTCGCAGTTTGCAGGTCAAAAGTAATTGAAAGAATCAGCAATTGAACATTTCTGAAACGGTTCGGCCAATAATTTGGGCCCTCTTCAGTCATAATTTATTGAGAAAATATTGCAGAAACTAACAGTTTGTCAATTTAAAAACTCAGATTTTATATAAAAAACAGCTTGATAAGTAAAAAACATATGAAGTTGCCGTACGGCATTTTTGTAGAAAGGTTTAAGACGAAGGACAAAAACCGAATGGCAAAATACAGCTATTAGGAAGCGATGAAATTTATAAAATTTGTAAACTACGTCGCACCTACTGTATGAAATTGCATCATATTATACGATGCACTGTAATATAGTATGATTATATATGATAATCTATTATACTGTATCATGATGCCTTATATTGTATCATAATCCAAAGAGAGGGTGGTGACAAAGGGGTTGAGGGAGAGAGAAAGATGGGGGGATCCAGACCCTGCTCGGCGATCTGTGCAGTCGTAGGGTCGTACGTTTTTTTCAATTCACTCCCATCGCAATGGCAATTTACTACCGTGCCAAAAGAAATTTCACTTCAATAATTTAGAAATTATTCACCAACTATCCAAAGTGATATACTATGATACACTGACAATTGTTATTTGATACACTGACAGTTGTTATGCATAGAAAAACACTGTCGTACACTGTCAGTTGTTATATAGAACAAAACACAATTCAAATAATCCATAAAAAATATAATGCACCATAATCCGTAATGAATAAGTATTCAGAATTTACTAACTGACGCGAAATTTTGAACACACGCATCCATTACCATGTTATACTATTCAAAATGTCCACAATCCATAATGAATAAGTATTCATAATTGACTATATGGCGCGAAATTTTTAACACATACTTTCATTACCGTAATATATTATCCAAAATGTGGACTCTTGTGACCCTAGCGGCCAGCAGCGCCAGTGTTGCCAGACCCGAGTTGTGGAATTGCGGAGGCGCAGGCTCCAAAATGTGGATTTTTTTTTAAATGCGAAGTTTTTGAAAAATGGGTGTAAAATTCATATTGCTATTAAAAAACTGCAGAAAGGTCTTCTAGTTGTATAATAGCACCGTATTGTACTCATTTTAATGTATGAATAAAAACAAAATACCCTTTCTCGTAAACCAGAGCCGCAGATCACGGACCGTTAGAGTTTGCGCAGTTGAGTTCGTATAAATTTTTGGGTTATGTTAGCCTAATATACGGCCTAACCTGACCTAAAAATGTATATGAACGCTACTGCGCAAACTCGGCTGTTCTACGATCTGGCAGCTATGAATTCCATTTGTAACTATAATTTTGCGTCCTTTTTGAATCGAGGTCTGTTATACACATTCGGAATATCTTTGTATTCGGTATAGGGTCTAATTTGCCAATTAGATAGGGTTTAATTTGCTCATTAATGTTGATAGTGCTTGTCACAAAACAGACAGACAGAAGAATCGATAGTGATTGGCTCTACTAATCTTTCATCTGCTTTCGTTAGAAAAGGATCAATCCACCAATAACCATCCTTAGAAAAGGACAGGGCAACTTTCTCGATTTGTCCTCTCTTTCTATTGCTTATTCCGCTTCTGACGGCCGTGGAAAGTGCCCTCGTTCGTACGTCGTCTGCATCATATCATTCGGCAGAGGAATTCATCAAAAGTCCAAAATGCGGAGTTTTGGGCCATCCGCATTGCAAGAGGCGAATTGCGGATTCGACTCTTGAAATGCGGAGTAAGATGCAGAAATACGGTGTATCTGTCAACACTAGCCAGCGCAAGCAAACATAGTTTTGCTCGAATACAGTGCTCCCCAAAATAGCCCGGTGCACTATTGCGCTTGCGTCACGTAGAGCCTTGTCATTGGTGAAGAAGTGAAAATAGCCATTCACGGCTGAGTTAAAAAACATGCGCAGTAGAACTGGTAACGCTCAAACGATCCGCGACTCATACCAACTTTTTAATATAGGACCACTGAAGATCATATTTTTGAACTAATTTATTTATTTATTTGCAAAAGCGTATAGAGAAAACTTCTGCAGACTTTTTTGAACAAGTTCTCCTCAAAATATTTCCGTTTACTCAACATTCCCGAGACAAACGGAGAGCTCCATTATTATGTGGCATGAATAAAATTGTGCAATAACTTAAAAATTATTTTTATATTCTCATCCGAATGAATTGATAATAGCTTTACGTAAAATTTGACATCGGTTTTCATCAAGTCTCCAAGCAGTTGTAGATTTTTTTTACAAGGAGAATTGGGAAATGTATCACGCACTGACCACATTTAACTTTAGGGACGAATTCTTAAGGAATGAAGGCGAGTGTGGTACTAACCGAAGCCTTACCCACTAAAACGAACTTCTTTATACCTGCCAACCTATATTTCCGGAATCCGCTTCCCCATTACTTCAGAAACATGGGTTATAGGCATCCTACGCCAAACCTGGGCATCCTCCTGTTTGTGGCAAACCTGGTCTTCTTCTCCTACTCCCCCCCCCCCTCAGGGCTCGTCGACTTTCGGCATCATGGCTGGGCCTTTCCTAAATTTTCCTCTCTTTTATTTCGTGTGTGATACGCCGGTTTCTACTCTCAGTTCTTGTTTGCATGTCACCTAAACTTTTCTACCTCGTCCTTTAAGGGTGATACGCGTCAGTCTCAGCAGTGTCACACACCTTCGACTGTCGACCTTCGATACCCTTTGGGGGATCAGAGTTAGTATGTTTCTTCTCTTTTCAGATATTTAATCATTTAGCGGCTTTTTCATCCTGTTTTTTCTGTCGTAGGATCTCTTCTGTAAATTTGGTAAGGGCTTCCCAGTTAGTTTTACTTTCCAGTAGCGTTCTTACGATATTTTTGGGTGTCAGGACTACTCCCAGTTTACCCTGGAAGGAACTCCTTTCTGCTGCCCAGCGTTCACACCTGAAAAAGGTATGGTCCGGGTCATCCCTTTTGCCCTCATACTAGTCACAGTTCGGACGTCTTTTCTCATTTATCTCATACAAATACGCGTTAAAATGTCCGTGTCATGTGAGAAACTACGTAAGATAGTAAGTTAGCTCACCATGCCTCCTATTTAACCAATGTGTAACCTCGCTGATGATTTTACAGGCCTATCTCCCTTTTATCTCAAAGCTCCACCTTTCTTCCCACTTAATGAGAATTTTGGCTCTCTCCCTTTCTCCCACTCCTCTGCTGAAACCTTGTTGCTTATAGCCATATATCCGTTTTCTCTCGTCTGCTAGAAGGTAAATGGGGATTATGCCTGCAATGACCGCAATAGCTTCAACTGAAACAGTTCTATATGCGCAGCCTACTCTGAGGGCCCCTTTTCTTTGGACCGCTGCCAGCTTATACCCTTATTTTTTGATCTTCAGAGCATCTGTCCACATGTCAGCCCCGTATAGCATGATCGAGTTAGCCATACTCATCAGCATTCTTTTCTTGCTGCTTCTAGGACCAGCAATATTTCGCTTGAGCCTAGAAAGCATAGCAACTACTGCATCTGCTTTATCGGCCGCCCTGCATATCTGCATTCAGAAAGGCAGCTTTTCCTCCTCCATGACTCTCAGGTACTTCAAAGCCCTCTCGGCTGGTATGTTTTATCCTGCAACTTCAAGCTCGAATGTGTTTGGGAAGTACCTCTGTCTGGTTAGTACCACGATGTCCGTTATTTCGTAGTGATCTTTGTTTTCCTAAGGCCTTCTTTTGTTTCGTATTGCAAGTACCAACCGTCGTATCGAATCGAAGGCGTTCTTCACATCGAACGAGACCAGGATCGCCACCCTCAGAGACCTATGATTTCCACTCTAGGCTAATTCCACTTTCTGAGTCAGCACACGAATTGCGCCAGTTTTGGATCTTCCACCTTGCACTGGACAGTTCAGCTCCTAAGCAGGAATTGAACATATCCAACAGCAAAAATGGGAATTCCCTGGCAGTCACCTTCATAACTTCCACTGGGATTCCATCTGGTCCTGGAGTTTTTACATTATTCATGCCCTGCGTCGCCTCATGTAGTTCACGCAAAGTGAACCATGGGATTTCCTCTGGTCAATCAACTTCGTTACTGGAGCACTCTGTATGGGTCGAAAAAAGCTGTCTAACAATGCGTTCCATTGTATCAGAATCCTACGGACCAATAGGTGCTTTTCTACTCAGCTTTCCTGTGACTACCTGATATCCACGGACCTAAACATCTGAGTCAACGGCAGCGTAGATTTCCTTTCATTTCCGAGCTTTACTTTCCTTCATGGCGATATTCAACATTTTCTTAGCCAGTTTGTATTTGGTGTTTTGACTGACAAATTCAGAATTTCGTTTTCTCGTCCTTTGGGCTTTGCGCCTGAGTTTTAGGCATTCCCTTCTCAAGTCAGCAATCTACTTTGACCACGAATATACAGGGGCCCTGCTATTTTGTCATGAGCGTTGAGGCTTCGAGGCATCACAACCTTTAACGATGAGTCTCATTTTATCCTTAGCTAGGTCATTAGCGTTTTTGCCTTCACTGTGTAACTTTTTAGTTGATTTTCCCATTTGGAATCTGATACATTGGTAGTCGCTAGCCGTGTAGTCTTCTTGGATTCTTCAATTTTTTATTCTCGCCGCAATCCCTGAGGATGCCAATGTAACATCAGGGATTGTCTCTCTTTAACCAGGTCTTCTGAATGTTGCGGAATTTACTTCATTCAGCACAGTCAGGTCCAGACTGGCCGCCATTTCGGCCAGTATTCACCCGCGTGTATCGGGCCATGTCATTTCCCATTCCCTGGATTTCGCATTGAAGTCGCCGGCCAAAATTATCTCCCCATCCAAGTCACGAATAAGATCTTTGAGCCCCTCCAGCTTTTGGCGGAAAGTGGCGATATCCTCATTCAGAGATAGATAACAGCTTATTATGGCGCTATTTCCGCTGACAATCTACACATAGCCATCTCCCTCAGTATATGAACATCCGCTCTCTCTTCCCATGCCATCTGGTACAAAAGATCTTGTGCCAGCTGACAGTGGCCCAGGTTTCTTGTATCACGGTCGTAATTTTTTATCCTTAGTACACAACCGCACAGCATCCCTGTAACTCGCGTATCCAGCGGTATCAGGAATATGTTCCAGCACGGTTTCATCTCTCCGACTTTCACACAGTATGCACCTAGGGCTCCTGGTGGAAGCAGATGCTTCTTGGTAGTCTTGTCCACATTTCCCACACAGTTTTCTTCTGGCAGCTTCTCGACAGATTGCTGCGATATGGCCATATTCGTGACATCGGAAACATCGTGGCACCTTTTGCTTTATGGGGCCGCTTCATCTAGATTGCTTGCCCCTGTCTCATTCAGCACAACAAAAGCTTCGCGGATCAATCAAGATCACGGATCTCTACCTGAGTTTCCGGAGAGAGTTGGTGAACTTCTCTAGCTCCTTCTATAGCTTGCTACAGTGCATTGCCAAACTTGGCTTTATTTTTCGCCGATGACCCCAATTCAAGAAGTAGATCGCCCTGTCGTGTTCTTCTGATAGACTTTATAATTACTTCCGATTCCTTTGTCTTTATTGTGGACCTAATTTGTTTCAGGACATTAGCGTAGTTTCTTCCTTCATTTGGCTTCATAAGAACTGCTTCCGGGCGATTTCTCCTCCTATTTCTCGGGTTTCCCTGTTTCTCTTCTTCCGAGGGATTTCGTGTAGTCTTTCTGCGTCCCTCCACCTTTGTACAATTTTGGCGCGATTCCCCAACTGGTTTCTCTCTTGGCCTTGCTGTTTCATCACCACCTGAACTCAGCCAGCCTGCTTTATTCCTCTCGCTTTTGTTTGAGGAGGCTGGCGTCTTGTCCCACTGATCCGTGGGAGCTGAGCAATCTGTTGGCGTGGCTACAGACCGTACAGCAAAGTTCCTATGGCGGTTCGTTTCTCTCCAGCACATTTTAGAAGTATCCTTTTAGTCTCGTAAATATCTAGATAGTTTTCCGTTTTATTCAGCCCCTCTCTAACTTTAGTGTCTTTAGGTCTTTATCTTTAGGATTTTGAATATTTTCTCATTTCCTCAATAACCGATTTTAGTAGACCAAAGGCTGCCCCTTCTTCGGTTTCGAGTTCTTCACACCTCTTTCAAAGCTTTTCCAGCTCTCTGAGACTTGCATCTTGCATCACCTTAATTGCCTCTGTGCTACTTTCAATGTCCGTACCCATGGTTTGTTCTCTCTCCTTGTTGTCTTCCCTTTGTCTCTTCATTTATGTGGATGCTATAACTGTTTATCCAGCGCTTCGTGCGTGCAGGGCCAGGCCGAAAAATTGGGAACGGGTATACCCACGGACCTCAGTCCTATACCAGTTTCCTGGGGCCCAGCCTTCGTTCAAGCGGTCCCGGAATGCACGGACGAGCGGGACTCGCCCGGAGCACTGCTGATTCCGACTTTTGCATCCACTACGCACTTTCTGATCAGGTCCCAAAGGGGCTGGATTCATGGTGACCGGCCGCAACTTACACCTCGGCAGAGCAAAGCTTACAGCAGCTTCATCCTCGTTCTCACCTACCAACCTCGGTTCGAAGTACTTGCAGTGGGTCACGGCCGGCACGATCAATTGTGTTTGGTCCACGGGGCCTATTTTATTTCAACCCTACCCTCTGTTTCCAGCGAGCATTCCCTTATCCGCCACTTTGTTATGCTTGAGGTAGGGGATCAAAAAGTAGCTGTAGTATTAGAAGTATTAGCCAAATCATATTTTTAGTCGTTTTGTAGTTATTTAACGTTTTCTGTTGTTAGATAAAAAACGCGGTATCTCTGAAAGTTATGAAAGTTTTTAAAGTATTTTTTCACAATCTCTTAAAGAAAAGTAATACCCACAAATTTTATCAGACGTATATGTTGATAAAATTGATATTTTACAACAACAAAAATAATAAAATAGCGTTTTAATCAAACACCATTTCTACAGCACAGTTTTTCAAATTTCAGAATGTTTTTTTGGTTATATAGTACTCGCTGAAACAAAGATGACTTATTTTGAAAAATTGTTGATTAGACTATTAGTTTAGCTTAAAAAATATTGGAAATAAATATGTCTGTGTGTAAGAATGTTAGTGACAGCATAGAATAGTGACAGCGGGAGGCTCATCAGCTCCAGTATTGAAACCTCGACCGAACCCGCTCACATGCTCTTGCGCACAGACGTGAAAAGTTTGTATTTATTTCGAATTTTGTGAAAACTCAACTAATGGTCTAATATATATCTGTCTCTTATACACA
>JAABKJ010013885.1:0-10217 GCA_011634705.1 Andricus grossulariae
AATTAATCTGTTTTGGGTAAAGATTCAACTGTTTTATTATAAATTCGTCTTTCTGGGACGAATTCAACTGTATTTAATCTAAAATTTAAATAATTTTGGTTGAAAGTTTTTTTATAATTGGGTTGAAAAGGCTATCATGTCTTTAAAAATTAAATAATTTTTGTAAAGTAACCCTTTTTTGTTGAAAATTAACTTTTTTATTCAAAATTCATCATTTTGGCTTAAAGTTTCAACAATTTGGTAAAAATTTTATTTATTTGGTTGAAAATTGAAATATTTGGTTGAAAATTTGACTGTTTTGTAGAAAATTCGTCTTTTTGTATGAAAATTCAAAAATTTGATAAAATTTCTTTTGTTTTGACTGAAACATCTTTGTTAGTTGAAAATTCAATTATTGTGTTGAAAATTGGTCTTTTTTATTTGAAAATTGAACTCTTTTAGTATAAATTTCATTTTTTTGTTTAAAAATTCAATTGTTTTGTTAAAAATTAATGTTTTTTGTTCGGAAATTGATCTCTCTTAGTATGAATTCTATATTTTTTAAATTTAAAATGCAATTGCTAGGTCGAAAATTAATCCATTTTGGTTGATTATTCAACTACTTTATTGAAGATTCGTCTTTTTTTATAAATTCATCAATTTTGTAAGAAAAAAAGTCCTTTTTGATTGAAAATTTAATTCTTTTATTGAAAATTCAACTCTTTTGTTAAAAATTTATCTATTTGGCTTGAAACTTCAACAATTGGGTACAATTAATTTTTATATTTTCTCTCTTGACTAGAAAATTTTTATTGGTTGAGGATTCATCTCTTTGGTTGAACTATTTTGTTGAAAATTCGTTGTTTTTTTATTGTCGTTAAAAATTAATTGTGTTTGAATTTAACTGTCTGGAATTGAAAATAAAAATATTTTTTGTTCAAACATCGACTATTACATTTTTCGTTGAAAATCCATCTTTTTTTGGTTGAAAATTCAACAATTTGGTTAAAAAATCCTCTATTTTGTTAAAAATTAAATATTAACTTCATTTAAAAGAATCTCTTCCCCTACGCCCTTCAAATTTACAGAATTAGCAACTAAATTGTTTAGGAACTACTTGAAATAGGTATCATCAAAAGGAATCTCTTTCAAAGTGTCTTGGTCTCCAATGTCTTCAATTTTTGTTTATGATTCTTAAAAAATGAATCAAAACAAAAGGGAGGACTGTGATCCCTGCTACTTTAATTAACTTTAACTTACTTCTGAGCAAGAGCTTCCCTGTTTTCACCAATCGACGAGTCCAACGCATCTTTGGCAATCTCGACAGGTCCTTCAGCTCTCGAAGGCGACGGATCCTCCACCATTGGTAAATCCTCTGAACTCGAGGACAGTCCCTTCACCGGACTTCCATTCCTCCTCAGTTCCTCATTAACCCTGATCGCATTTGACAATCTCAACTGCAAGGTATCCCTCTCCTCCAGAAGTTGCATCAACTCCAGAGTCAGTTCCTCACACCTAACATCCCTCTGATGAAGCATATAAAGCGCCAGGTCCAATTCATTCGCTGAATCTCTCCTGGAAGGACTCGTTTCATCATTATCATCATCAGATTTCAAGATATGTCTCTTCAGAGCGTGCTGGATCAACTCAAGTTCCTTCACCTTCTCCTCCAGCTGCTGCTTCAAATCACTGATCTCCTGTTCCCTTGTTTCCAAAATCCTCTTCAACTCCGACAACTGTCTCTCCTCCTCTTCTGACAAAGCCAACAATTCCTGGATCCTAACATCCCTATCGTGAATCTGAACATTGAGATTGTGAATCTCCGCGTCTTTGGTGATGCTGAGTTCAGCTAGTCTCCTATCCTTCTCGGCCAGATCGTTCCCCGCATAAGCAACTTCCACCATCTTCTTCTGCAACTGCTCCTCATGATCAGAACTGATCCCTTCAAGCTGGATTCTCAGATTCTCAACGTCCTTTTCCCTTAGCTTTAAATCCGTCAGGAGAAGTTCCTTCTCCTCCTGGAGACGGGATTTGAGAGACTCGATTTCCATCTCCTTCTCTAATAGTTTCCGCTCCAAGATCTCTTCAGCTTCGAGTCTGACTTGTTCCTTTTCAGCCATGAGCCTTTCGATAGTTTCTTTCTCATTCGAAGAAGAATCTTGTAGAAGCTGAGCATCCTTCTCGGCTATAACTTGTCTCAAATCATCAACTTCTTGTTCCCAAGCACGGAGGGCGTCCCTCAACCTATTTATTTCATCATCCCCGAGGGATCTCTTCCTTCTCGAGACTCGATCTGAATCCTCTTTTAGGACCATCTCCTTTCGTTGGAGTTCCAATTCCTGACGAAGATTTTCTACCTCTTCCTCCTTTTCTTTGAGTCGATCTTTCAAGTTTTGTGACAATGTCGCCAAAGTCAGTTCGACCTGGGCCTTTTCGTTGTAGAGACGATTGACAGTGTCTTGTAGTTCTTGTATAATCTGGGGATAAGGACTATCACTAAGAGAGGATTCCAAATGCACTATCTGTAACTGCTTCTTGTTTAATTCTTCTTTTAGTTCATCTATTTCCTGATCATCACTACCTCCCATTCTGAAAACAGGAATACCATCAACAGTTTTCGGAGCCTCTGAAGACACCTCTTTTTCAAGTTTCTCCCTCAGATCTGTGATAGTTGCCTCTCTTTCTAATAGCCTTTGCTTCATGTAATTCAATTCTTCCTTCTTGGCATGGAATTCCAGATTCAAGACGTTGTAACTTTCAGTTTTGTTCTCCTCGATATCACTTAACCTTTCTAGTTCTTGCTCATGAACCTGGAGTTTGCTAACCAATTCCTCAATTTCGAGTCTGCTCGTCTCTAATTCCTGTTTCGCCTTCTGCAATTCCTGCTCGAATCCCTGAATCGTAGACTCTCTTTCTGCCAAGAGGTTTCTTGATTCGTGAACTTCATGTTCTGCTTGTGATACCCTGTTTTGCAAGAGTTGGAGGTTTATTTCATGAGATTGCAAAGTGGAAACGCATTGTTGCGAACCGGATTCGAGGTTCAGAACTTGTTGAGCGAGATCTTTTTCCTTAAGGATCTTCTCATCAAGAGAAGAGGCAAGACTCTGAATCTCTCGATCCTTAGTTTCCAAAATCCGATTCTTCGTTTCTAGTTCAGCTAAGTAAGTTTGTAAAGAGAGATCCACTTGCTGAGATCTAGCTTCTAACTCAGAATTGGAAGACGCCAACTCCTCTGTTCGTTTCTTCAAAAAAAGGAGTTCTTCCTCTTTTTGAAGAATCGTCTTTCGAAGGTTCTCTATTTCTATCCCACTCTCCTCACAAACATCTGATTCTTGTCTCAAACTCTGGACTTCGAGAACTTTCTCCTCAAGAGCCTTTCTCAGTTCTTCCTTTTCTCTCAAAGCTTCCTGCAACTCTTGACTTAATCTAGAAAGAGAATCATCCGCTACTTTTGTAAGAGACAAAACCTCAGCGATTTCTTCACCTTTCCTTGCAAGCTCTTCCTTAAGAACATCTGAATTTTGACGCATGACTTGAACCTGATCATTCGCATCCATCAAACTCTGCTCGTATTGTTTCCTCAGCATATTGTATTCCTCTCTTAATTTATCCAAATCCTTCTGCAATTCAACATTTCTGATATTAGATTCTTCTAATCTACTTTCAGTATCAGAACACACAGCCATTTTTGATTCCATAGCTAGCCTATTACTTCTCTGTTCTTCAAGAAGATGTTGCAGCTGTTCGTTCTCGGCTGCTAGATCTTCTAGAGCAGTTTTTAAATTTTCAAGTTCTTCTCTAGACTTATCTCCTGTACTGAGACACGCTTTAACCTCTAGCTGACTAGCTTGACTTTGTACTTGAGAATTTTGAGCTTCAGTTCCACATTCCTCGAATTTCTGTTGTAAAGACCCTAATCTATTCGTCAATTCCTTGTGCCTGATCTCCCAAACTTCGAGTTCCATATCCTGTCTTTCCTTCAACTCCAGGTGCCTCTCATTCGCTGCCATCAAGACATCCAAACGTTTTAACAAATTCTCTTTCTCAGCTATCGCCTTTTTATTTTCTTCCTTAGCTTCTCCTAAAGCTTTCTCTAAACTAGATATCTGTGTATTCATCTCGTCTTTGAAGACAGAATCCAAATCGCACAAATCGCTTGTGAACTTGTGCGATTTTACCTCCTGTTGTAAAGTCTCAACCTGGAATTTGTACTCCTTGAGCTTCTTGATCAACTTCCCACATTTTGTTTGAACGTTCCTGTTGTCTTCTAGGATCTTCGCTTTGTCAGCTTCAAGATCCTTTAGCTGATCCTCGAGTTCAGAAATTCTAATTTGTAACTTGACTTCTGCAATCGCACCAAGTGGATTCGTAACTAGATCATCAGCTAGTTTAGCATCTTCTGGATTCCAACCCCAACCTTCCTCCTCCACTTCCACCTTCTCCATTTCAGTCTCCCAGGTTGATTCCTTCAAAGAAGTTGTTGCCTTCTCTACTTTTTCTTCAACAACCGGTTTAGATTGTTCCAGATTCCTCAAAGCTTGGGACAGATTTTCGACTTGGAGCAACAATTGTGCTTTTTCATCTAATGCAGCACCCAATTCATCTTGCAGATTTCTTGTTTTTACTCCTGCCTCTTTAAGATCTTCTAGTGCTCTAGTTAAATCATTGACCTGCAACTGGAGAAGCTCGTTCTCCCTCTGAATTTTGCTAGAACGATCCTCAAGTTCTCGAACTCGGCCAGCCTCATCCGAACTCTTTATCTCGTTTTCCAGCTGAAGGATCTGGAATCTGCAAAGTTCGTGGGAATTCTCAATCTCCTGTTTTTCGAATAGAAGACTCTGAATTTTAGCTTCGTTCTCTGTCTTCAGTCTCTCGATTTCCGCAGAGAGACTACTACAGAGATTATCCTTCTCGGATAACAAATCGCTTAGTTTTCTAATTTCCTGCTTATCGGAATCCTCCACAGAAACGAAACCAAAAGCCTTTGATGCATCAAACAAAGGAGCAGGCTCAGAACTTTCTAAATCCCTTTTAGGTCTCTCCAAACTCACACTTTCTCTCAGATTATTCAATTCCGATTCCAGTTCTGATATCTTCTGCTGACAGAGTGTCAGATCTTCACTTAATCTGTCTCTCGAAACTAACAATTCCTGAGTTTGAGACCTAGCAACGATCAACTCTTGATGAGTCGTCTCTAATTCTGTCCCTAAACTTTCAGTTGTCGTCTTTCCAGTCGTCAATTCCTGCTCAACAGATTCAGTTCTTTCTTTCAAAGTTGCATTTAGGTCCTTCAAACTCTCGATCTTATCAGTCAGTTCTTGATTTTCTTTTAGAGTCTCATCCAGCTTCTTTTTGATTTCTTCATTTGAAGCAGTCAGGGCATTGTACTCCGCCATAAGTTCGTTATAAGGTTCTTGAAGTGACCTATTTTGTCCTGATTGATTCATATTAAATCTGAGGTTCTCCTGCATCTGGACAAAGTTGCCAATCGAGTTGGCGAGCTCGTTGTCTAAATTCTCAATCTCAGCATCTCTTTCTTGCAATCTAGCTTCTAGGGTGTGAACAAGAGTCTGACACTGATCGCATCTTCCACACTGGGTGTTAATACCTTCTTGAGCAGACTCCTTCTGTGTTTCCTCAACTTTCACAGCTGATTCAGCTTCCTTCTTTGCAGCTAACTCAGCTTCTTTCTTCTCAGTCATCTCAGCAAGTTCAGCTTCCCTCCTCTCTGCTTCCATCTTCAGCTGTTCTAGAAGAATCCTCCTATCCTCCGATTCCTTCTCCGCATTCTCAAGCCTTTCATTAATCTGTGATTGCCTTGACATCAACATTCCATTCTCCGTTTTCAGTTTCTGAATGGTGGACAACTGATCCACGTATTCAGTTTCCATAACTTGCATCCGAACGCTCAGTTCCCTGACGTTATCCTTTGCTTCTTCCAAATCTTGCTGCTGATTCCTGCACTTCTCTATCATTGATTCAAAAGATTCCTCTCCCATTTCTAGCACCAACCTCATCAAAGAATTCAATCTCTGCCTCGATTCATTCAACTCGAGACTGAGTCTCTCGATATGAAGAAGAGCTTCTTGCTTTTCGTTCTGAACTCCCAGGAAACGTTCCTCTAAAGATGATAACTGGTTATCTTTCTCTTGCAATGCGGCATCCTTTTCCTGAATCTCTCTATTTTTCGCTTCCTTCTCATCCTTTTCCAAGTTCAATTTCTCCTCCAGCTGTTTCACCTTCGACTCTAGTTCTTCAACCTGAGCAGCTTTTTTCTTGAGGTTAACAGCAATCTTCTTCATCTTCTCCAACTGTCTCTGCGACTTCTCGTTTGCTTCAGCAAGCTGTTGTTCAAGATTGGTGACCTGAACCTCGAGGGACTTCTTCGTCTCCTCGGTGAAGTTTTGACCAATGAGCAGGTGCATTCTTTCCAACTCTAACTTCAGAGCCTCCGATTCCTGGATCTTACTATGCAAATCCTCAATGATGTCCTCCAATCTCCTATTTTGCATCTCCATATCGTCCATGTGTTTCACCTTCAATTTCTCCAGAGCCTGATAAGCATCATTCAATTCCACTTTCAGATCCTCTGCATATTTCGCATTAGTATCGAGCATATTCTGCACGTATTCAATTCGTTTTTCCCCTTCAGATTTAGCAATCTCTGCATCCTTCAATTTCTCTTCTATTTGATCAATCGTTATCTTCGCATCTTCGAGACCTTGAGATTTGTTATGCAACTCACTCTCCAGTTCTTTGTTATGAACATCAGTATTTTCCATTTGAGCTTGAAGACCACTGATCACAGACTCCTGGTTATATAACTTCGCCTCTAGTTGGTTCAAAAGTTGATCCTTGTTTTCTAACTCGTGGAGCAATTCCTCAAACTCCTCTGGAGTCTTCGCTAGTTTCAACTGCCCTTGCAAGTTTTCGATCTCCCTTTTAGCAGCGGATATGTCCTTTTTGTAAGAAACCTTCAGTTCATTTACTTCCTCAGTCAGAGAAACTATCGCAGCATCCTTTTGCTGAAGATCATTCTTCCTCTGAATGAGTTCATCCTGCAGAGAGTCTATCTGAATCATCTCATTCTGTAACTGAGCATACTTGTCAGTTAAATCCTTCTCCTTACCCTTGATCAGATCCTTCAAAGAAGCAATCTCCTTTTCTTTAGATGCAACAAGAGTCGCTTGTTCTTCTAACCTAGACTCAAAGACACTGATCGTATTGTCCAACTCCTGCTTCAAGTTCTTCACCATCTCCTCCTTTTGCTCAGCCTGCTCCACCAAACGACGATTCTCATCCTGAAGATGCTGGAGTCCTTCCTCGATTGAAATCTTCCCAGCTTCCAAATCGTTCATCTTCTTCTGCATGTCATCGCATTTCCGTTTCCACTCCTCGATCACTAACATCGAATCCTCCAGTTCTTTTCGTAGAGATTCAACATCTGCCCCAGAGGATTCAACTTCCGTAATCTGAATGATCTTCCTTTCTAATTCCTCCTCTTTATCAATCAATTTCAACTTCAGGTCTTCCATCGTATCCTTCTGTTCTTCTATTAACCTCTTGCAGGATTCTATTTCACTTTCCAAGGAGGCGATCGTCGCACTTTCAGCTTCCCTCAAGTCAGATTTTTCCTGGTTATCCATTTCTTCGAGGATGTTCACTCTCTCCAGCAAAGCTTCCTTCTCCTGACTAAGTTGCTCTAACCTGTGCAAAAGTTCCGACGAATCTTGATCCTTTTCAAGATCTGTTCCAAGTTGTTCTAGTTTTCGCTTCAGATCTTCATTATCTTCCATCAAAGATTGTATCCTAAACTGAGAATCATCTGAAAACCTTTCCTTTAGTTTTGTGACTTCAATCACCAGTTCGCTGTTCTCTTGAATGAGTCGCTGGATACGCTCCGAATCTTCTGACTCTTTAGAACTTTCAACTTCCAGTTTTTCCTCCAGTTTCGTAAGTTTGATAACCAGTTCGTTGTTCTCCCGAGTCAGCATCTCAATCTTCATGGAACTGTCACTATGTTCAGGAATCTTTTCAAAAGATTCCGTCGATCCGGTATCAGAAGACCCTTTCTCTTCAGTTTTCTCTTCCAAGGTCGACAACTTCTTCATCAGGTCATTGTTTCTTTGAGAAAGTTCTTCTATCTTCTTCAACAACTCGCTCCTGTCGGTTTCATGCAAAGTTTCGAATGATTCAGTTGATCCAGCATCGGATGATCCTTTGTCTTTCAACTTGGAGATTTCCTGATGAAGTTCTTCATTCTCTCGTGTCAGACTTTCAATCTTATGGGTCAAATCAACAGACGAATCGCTCTGCTTCTGATCGTTTTGAGCTCGGTTAAAGGATTCGAGTTGCTCTTCCAAGTCAACTATTTTCATTTCCGCGGTTACCCGGAGATTTTCGGACTCTGCGTTTTCTGCTTCCAAGGTCGAGATTTCTTGTTTTACTGAATGCAGTTCTAGAATAAGGTTTAAATTACCCGAATAATTAGATTTTTAATCAGATTTTTTAATGAGAGATGTGCAAAAATCCTGATTCTAACCAAAATTATTTTGGGTTTGGATTCATTCAGGGGTCGTCCATACATTACGTAAAGCTTGTAGGGGAGGTAGGAAAGTGAACAAAATTATTTTTTGAAATTTTTCTTTGATAATAAAATAAAATCATATTATAGAAAAAATAATTTTGTATCGAATTAGATGTTTTTAAATACAAAAAAAAAAAAAAACATTTTCTTATATTTGTTTAATGTCTACTTATTTAAATATTTTTCAAAGTATTTTTCATAAAATTAGTTCTCAGGTAAAAAAAATGTAAAATAAATATTTCGAAATTTTGAAAATCTTCGCAATGTTTCAAGAGTATAAACAATTTCTCTAGGTTCCTAGAAAAATTGAAAATGATTTTTTATTTCGAAAACTTCATTTTCAGAAAAAAGTAAAAAAGATTTCCAAACATTTAAGATTATTTCCTAAAATTTTGAAATAGAATGTAGAAAATTTTAAAACAAAATTTTTTCAATTTCACAAGATTTACAAAATTAAAAAGAAAATTGTGTACTCAAGAAAATAAAAAAATGTCTTGAGGTTCCAAGGAAAATTTAAAATAATTTTTTCACTTTTAAAACTTAATTTAAAAAAAAAATGGAAAAGAATTCCAAAATGGTCAAAAAATAATCTTGACGGATTTTACAGTAAAATTTATAAGTTTGCATTTTATAAAAATTTTAGGATAAATTTGAATTATCTTAAAATATATTTAGAAGTTTTGAACAAAGGTCAAGAATAATTTTAAATTTGAAAGGATTTTAAAGAACTTTTAAACAAAATTTATATTTTTGAAGATTTAGAAATAAACTTTTGAGGCTTTTCAAGGATTTTTAAATATTTAAAATTAATAAACAATTTCTTCAAGATTCCTGGGGAAATTTTTAATAATTTTTTATTTTGGAATAATTATTTTGAAAAAAAAATTTTTTGAACATTTCAAAAGATTTCCAAAATTTTTTTGTATTTTGCATAGATTTTTTAAAATATCGAACAAAAAATTAGAAGCTTTTTAAGAATTTTCAAAGGTTTCAACAGGATAAAAAAATTTTCTTAAAACTTCTAGGAAAATTTAAATTGAGTTTTATTTTGAAAAATGTATTTTAAGAGAATATTTAAAAACATTTGAAAAGATGACCAAAATCGTTAAAAAAGAATTACCAAAATCTGAAAGAATTTCTTTTAATTTTGCAGCATTTTTTTTAATTTTAAGAAAAATTCGAATAATTTCAAAGATACTTAGAAGTTTAGAAACAATTTAAAAAACAGTTCAAAATTTAAAATGATTTGAAACAAAAATTTCAAACAAAATTTAGATTTCTAAAGGTTTGAAAATAAAATTTTGAAGCATTTTAAGGATTTTGAAGTAATAAACAAATTATCTTAAGATTCATGGGAAAATTTTAAATGATTTTTCGTTTTGTTTTATAACATTTATTTTAAGAGAATATTAAAAAAGATTGCAAAATATTCCAAAAGAATTCCAAAATTGTCAAAAAAGCTAGAAAATGTATATGGCAATTTCTTTATAGCAGAATTTTTTCTAAAATTCAGGCAAAATTGGAATTATTTCAAAATATATTTAGAAGTTTTTAGAGAAATGTCTAAAATAATAACAAAATTTAAGAGATTTCAAAAAAACTTTATGCAAAATGTGTATTTTTGAAGATTTCGAAATAAAATTTTGAAGCT
>JAABKJ010013886.1:0-10217 GCA_011634705.1 Andricus grossulariae
ATTGCGTCATAAGCTAAAAATAAAGTTGGCCCCTCATTATCATGGAATTGCATACATCTGAGGGGCCAACAAGTAGTCTTTATTTTTTTTCAACTATGAACTAATGCTCTGATCATCTCCGCAAAATATATATTGCAACCTTGAATGTGAGCATGATATAATGGAAAAACGGTGGGTGTACAAAAAGAACTTTCTATACAAAAAATTATTAAAAAATTTGAATAATTTTTTTTATCCTCTTAAAATGCACAGAATTGGATCTTAAATTTTTTGCAGAACCTCTTCAGTACCCACTATAACGTATATTTTAAGAACCAATAGCGGTCAAGCCGGTTTCGAGAAAATTTGATTTTTCAAAATTTGTTTATAACTTTTGTAAGCAAATTTTTTTTTTTATACTTGGGGTCAATTTATTTCACAGAGATAGCCACTTACCCCTGCAATATGGATCACATCCGAGCGGGGGCACCCAGACCATGCTTATCCTGCTACGGCCTTTATTAACTCAATCTAAGAAATATAATCACTTTGTAAAATATATAATAAAAATGAAGAATATTATTCAAATAATTTTATTTTTCCAATTAGGGGATGTTTGGCATGTCCATCGAAAATTGATTCAACCAGCATTCGTTCCTAAAATTCTGCATTCATTTGTAACAATTTTTCAAAAAACTTCCATATTATTAATAGATGAATGGGCCGACCTAGTTGATCAACCAGAATTTGAAGTGCATTCTCACATCGCTTTCACTTCCTTCCGTAACATTTGTGGTATGACACTTTGATTATACTTTTCTACAGTTTAATTATTTATTCGAAATTTTATTAACTGTACTCACTAAATCTGAATTTGTCGATAATATTAATAGAAATATTACAAAATCGTTTACTGATTTCTTCAGTAAAAATATCTACTATGACATAAAGATGCATTTACAGGGATCAAAGTCTTTCCCCTATTCTCCTCAGTTTCCCCTTTCTTAATTTACTCTTTTTCCCCTATAGTCGAAAAGCTTCCCCTTTTCCCCCTCTTATCTTTAAATATTCTACTATTAAATTATTAAAACTGTATTAACCATTGTTCGTTTCACATAAAAAAACTATTTTTTGTATTAAAAAATAGAATATGCTACCATGTGTAGTGCAAGCCTATTTCTTGTAACTTGCAGAATTAATTAAGCAGATGATGTTATTGTGTCGACGTTAAATATAAAATTAATGTCGATTACTGGTCTTATATTTTTTGAAAATTAGAAAAAATCTACCTCAGCCCGGATTTGAACTACGAACGCCACTAGCCATGAGTAGAGCGTTAAAGAATTATGCCACAGCTGAGGCAGATTTTTTCTCGTTTCTCATAAAATATTAGATAATTATTCGACACTAATTTAATATTTAACATCCAGAATTGATCAAAACCCTGGTCGACAAAATAACATGATTTGCTTAATTTATATTTGATTCGGTGAAAAATCTTCAAATTGAATTATTCATTATAAAAAGTTTCACATTGTGAAAGAGAAGCGATCCCACGTTTCCATTTGATATAGGAGAAACAAGAAAGGATCTGTTCTGGCTTCGGTCGCGCATTTGATTAACGCTCCACTCATGGATACTGGTGTTCTTGGTTCAAATCCGGGCTGAAGCAGATTTTTTCTCGTTTTTCCAAAAATATGACACCAGTATTCGACACTAATTCAATATTTAACATAAAAAATTGCAGAATTAATTATTATAATAAATGTAATTTTTGAAACTAAAACTTAAAATGTTCATAATTAATGTATCATTAATAATAATAATAATAGTAAAATGAATCTGTATAATATAGAACAACTTGAATAAATTATTTATAAAAACTATTTGTACCGAAATTTCTGTATAAATAGCCAGATTTTTTCCGTACACGTAGCCACTGGATTATAAATAAATAAAGTACAAAATAAAAGAAAACAATATCCTGACAATTTTTAAGAACGCTGTTTTGCTTTCCTGAAATGTTTTTTTTTTGTATTACATACATTTACTAAAATCCCTTCGCTTATCTAACTTCTTCGAATTTTGTTTAATCATCAGGATGCTACACTAGTATTAGAATTTATACTTTTCTTACTCCTTAAAATTGTCTTAGGTTAACGAGACACTGAATTACGCTTCAAAAAGCACTGCTATGTTTTGTTTGGAAAACACCTTTTAAATATTAAATATTGTATTGTTCATACACAATTATTATTATTGATATAAAAGTATAAAATTAGAATATAAATTGAGAAACCATAAAAATTTCTTCATTGAAACTCAAAAGCCGTCTGAGAGTATTAAAAAAATTAATAAATTATGTTTCCTTAGCAATTCATTGCTACTCAATGATATAGTAATAAGTAAGTTATACTACTACTAAGTAGATTAAAAGAATATCCCTACTAATTCATTTAGTAAGATAAATCTTACCACTTTATTTAATAGAAAGGGATAAAATTACTCATTTTACAGTCAGACACAATGCTACTCATTTCATTAGTAAAATTTCTACTAATTCGCATTCAGAGAGTAGTATGAAGAAATTTAATTGTCAAGAATTTATAATGTTTTTAGAAAGCTCATTGGGGATGGCTGTAACAACAAAAACCAAAAATATTGAACAATATATTGAATTGTCTGACAGGTAACTGCCATCTTTTGTAACATTCAAAAACGAAATAGGTATTGTAACAGAATTTTCTCATTTCTTTTTCTTCGCAGAGTATTTCAAGTGTCATTCCAAAGACCGGCTAAGCCTTGGCTTCATTCAGATACAATTTTCAATATGACCCCAGCATCAAAAGTGTTCTATAACGCTATAAAATATTTAAAAAGTTTCACAATGAATGTAAGATTATTATACTATTCATTTTATTTTTATTCTCAAAAAATTGCAGAACGTATCTGTACGTATACGCTCACCGAAATTCGGTGAGTGTAGAACAAATATTTTCTGTTTACCTCGAAAATACAATAATTCTATGTTTATAGGTCATTGAGAAGAGAAGAAACTATCTGAGAAGTGAATCATTTCTAAATGAAGGTAAGCCATGTAACTGTTATTTAAAATCTATTTTTGATTTCAATTATATTTCAAAATATGTGCTTTTTCAGATAAAAAAGAGAAAAAAATGTTTCTGGATTTAATGTTAGAAATGGCAGACAATGGACATTTCACTGTCGAGGAAGTTCGTGAGCATTCTGATACGATAATAGGGGCTGTAATTATTTTTTACAGTTTATACACCTCAAGAAATGAATAATAAATGAATACAAACTAACAAAGTGAAATAAAAATACTTTTAATTGTATTTATTATATATTTCCTGGAAGTGAAAATTTTATATTGTGTGCAGCCATGAGTAATTCTTCTTATAATTTCCAGGGGTATGATACTGTAGCTCGCGTGAATGGTTTCACACTGCTGATGTTAGCTTCTCATCCCGACATACAAGTACGTTAAAGAAAAACAGAAAATTATATTTTTCGAAATTGGATAGAAAAAAAATTTAACTAAAAAATTAATTTTTAACAAAGTAGTTCCATTTTTAAGCAAAGAGATGAATTTGCAACTCAAATTATGAAATTTTGATTCAAAAAATTTTTACCCAAAGAAAATTGACTTTGTACTAAAAAGGACCACTTTTTAACAAAACACATGCATATTTAATCAAATAGTTAAATCATCAACCAAGATAATTAATTTTCTACTAAAAAAGTTGAATCTTTAACAAAATACATGAATTTTCAACCAAATAATTGATTTTTCAACTAAAAGAGATAAATTTTTAAGCCAAAATAAAAAATTTCTACAATAAAGATAAAGTTTCAGAACAAAAAGAAAAAAAAATTAATAAAATTGTTGAATTTTTAAGACAAAAAGACGAATTTACAACAAAACAGTTGAACTTTCAACCAAGAAGGATGACTGTGAAGCCTGTAATAAATAAACAAGAATGTTGGTAATTTATATTAAAACATTGAAGTCCTTTTTTAGTACTTTTTGAATATTAGGTAAGAAAACTGAAAAATTTGCTTTGAAAATAATTTTCAGTAATTATTATTAATTAATTGTATGAAATAATCAAAATTACTTATGATTATTAATGCCAGACAAAACAATTATTTTAGGATAAAGTCTACAAAGAACTTTATGAAATTTATGGCTCTGAGAGTCCGGATGAAAGACCTGTGGAATTTGAAGACTTAAAAAAATTGGAATATTTGGAAAGAGTAATTAAAGAAACGATGAGACTTTTCCCTGTGGTGCCGCTACTTGCACGAAAGTTGCAGGAAGATTTTTCCCTAGGTTTAGTTATCTCAGTAAATTTATTTTGATCTCAAACCCGTAACAATTTTTCACAATATTTACAAAATATTGTCTCGTTTTTTTTCTCTCTCTTTTTTCTGGTGCAATTTTGATACACAAATTGATTTTTTTAATTTTATGTTTTCAAAATTTCCTCCCAAAATATAATTTTCTTTTTATATCCTATTTTTCAGATGGATACAATTTACCAAAAGGTTGCGGAATAGTGATTTCAGTATTTGCACTTCATCGTAATGAAAAATATTGGCCAGATCCATTAAAATTTGATCCAGATAGATTTCTGCCTGAAATAAATGAGAAACGAACTCCATATTGCTATATGCCTTTTAGTTTGGGTCCAAGAAACTGTATAGGTATTTAAATTATTACAATGAAAATTATATTGTATACATATAATTTAATATGTGTATAATATAGTTGAACTTGATATGTACCTACCTGAATTAAAATTAAGCAAGTTATTTATATGCAAGTGAAATAAAGGCTTAAAATTACTTTGTATTTGTTTTCGGTATTTTTATAAATAAATGTAACTATTTTTCAGGAACTGTGTATGCTATGATGTCAATGAAGATTCTAATAGCTACTTTGCTTCGTAAGTATGTTTTAATAAAGGATCAAGTCACGCCAGAGAAGGATATCAAAGTTACAGTAGATGTTATGCTTCACCCTGCTGAGCCCATAACTATGAGAATTAAATAGAGAGTGAAATAATCTACTTTCGAAAGCATATTTAGTTGATAAAAAATGAAATAAAGTAAACTCCTCGTCAACTATTTGCAGCCTTTATTTGACATAATCATACATTTTATGTAATAAATCGGATATTTCAGTTGAATGTTTTTGAATTTTCGATTTTACAGAGCAACATATCACTTTTCAATATCAACAGATACTAACTTTGAACATCTAGATTGCTGTCTTATAGTTAAAGATAAAAATATGTTAACCCTGAACATCTAGACGTTACGTTTGAAAATCCATTTTTCTCCGTGTACCATTGCCAGGTATAAGAAAATAAAGCATAATCGCAAAGTCCTTGAGGGTCCGTTCAAAAAATATGTCACAATATTTTTAACATTATTTCCATCGCTCCCTTTTTTCGTCTTGAAAGGACAACAGAAGATAGCCTTGTCAATTGTATCCGCTCTTCGCGTGCACTAATTACCGTTTCTTGAGGCAAAAATCGGTTCATTTTCCAGCATCCTGTTATAGGTTTGACAGAAAATCTTATATGATTTGAACACGCTCTATATGATTCACAGAAATTGCTTTATTTTACTGATAAAATTCCAGTATATTCAATATGAATAACGGAATTTTGTTTATTTACTTGCAGTCTTCTCTAACAAAAAAGGTGTGTCACGAAAATCTCGAAACCACTGTTGTCTCTTTGCCTCAATGCCGAGTGGGTAATTTGAAAAACTCGAAGGAAACATTGTTGTCAAATTAACATACATAATTAAGAATTCCTTTTCAGTTTAAGGACAATGACAAAGAATATCACATTCGTTTGTATAATAAAACTGACATACAGGGAAGATTTACTAATGTAAAATTTTATTTTATAATCCAAGTCAGACATATTGAGCAGAAATAAAATTTGTATTTGACATGCGCAAAAGTAACATTTTGTTAAATATCAATCAAAAGTTGTATTTTTGCAACAGATGAAAAATTACCATTTTTCACAATTTTCATTGAATTATTTAAATTCAAAGAATTATTTTTGAAACCCTAAACTCACGCCCTGATAAGGTTAATTTTCACTTCTTCAATCCAAAATTAGATCTCCTTTTTCATTTTTTGATCCTGTGATATAAAAAAGTTTAATTTAAAATCGATACTATATATGTTTTTAATATTTTCGGAAATCGATATGTCTTGCAGAGATAAAAATTGCTCAAAAATCGCTGGTTTGAGGTTTGAGTTTGTAAAAATATATTAAAAGTACGGTGTCGGATTATTACAAGATTCTCGCTATTCGTAAATAGCGACTGAAAAATCTTTTTTGGCTTAAAATTCAACTACTTAGTTGAAAGTGGAAATACATTGTAAAAAATTCATTTTTTGGATTGATGATTCATGATTTGCTGCATCTGTACTACCTTGCTTTGCCTTGTGCCTTGCCTTGCCTATACTATTTTTTCAAAAAAATAATAGTATGTCCACACGTCTGTTGGAGTCAAATTTTACAGGTGCACCTCTGCTATTATGCGGTCTTTTTCCCGAAAAATAAAAATTGTATACATCGTAACATTATTATTTTAAAATGCATTAAAATTGTTAAAACTCCTTGTGTAAAAATCTATCCGGGAACTATTTGGGGCCAGGATAGGCCGTCCTGACTGCTAATGTGGGGCCGGCAAGGCGGTCTATTATGGCGCTGTGTAGAAGTGAAACGTGTTTGTATGGTCAAACGTTAGTCTGGACGAGCTACTCCAGCGCTAGTCAGTCGGTCTTGTGAAGATATATTTTAGATGATTGATCTTAGAAATTATTTCAGAGACTTTCTAGATCATGAGACCAAAATTCTTTCTTTTTAATGTACATTTTTTATACTTTTAAACACTCTAAATATTGTTGGAAATATGCAAAAATATTTTTGGGTTTCATACTTCGAAAATATTTTGGTCATGACGGGCTAGCCAGGCCCATACTAGGGCCCGATAAGACCGTCTAGATTAGACGGTCTAGACAATGCCCTAACTGGACGCAAGTCTGCCACGATAATTTTCTACACGGGTCAACTATTAATTTAACTTGCAAATGCATGTTTTTCTTTTCTGTAACGAACGGCATCTAAGGATAAATATTAGCATTTCTCTCTTATAAATTTCCAGTACTTTTGACTATGTAGGTAGTTTTTCACGTTTTCACCTTTTTTCCTATCTCATTCACTATGGAAGCCTTGAATAATTGAACTATTAATATGAAGATTTGACCTGGATTTCAATGAATTATGTATACATATATGGTATGCATAATTGCGTGATTTGTTCATAAACTATAAAAAACAAGTGCAATATAAAATAGAACGAAATCGAATTGGGAAAATCAGTTCCGCGTCAATTCTCTTACGTGATTTTTCACATTTTACCTACATTTGACCAATTTCACTCATGTGACTTCATTAATTAAGAGAAAAAAACTTCTAAAAGTTTGTACGATTTCAAAGTGTGTAGCTGATTTTCAAATCATATTTATTGTTATTCTGCTATTATTATATGCGTATTCAAGCTTATGTTGTATATGCAAATTTTTTACAAAATCGTCAATATTAGGTGAATCGAGATTAAACTCGAAGTTTCGCTTCGCAATTAGCCATAAAATACAAGTAAAAAATTACTGTTTAAATATCACCCCCATTAGTTTATTTTCCAGTATTACAAAAGAAGCCCCATAAGTGAAAATGTTGGTTTTGCGAGTTTTTAGCGTTAATTATGATTATTTTGCGATTTTTTCACTGCAAGTTGTTTCTAGTACATAAAATGCTACTTTCTACTGATAATTAGATATATACATAAATTATTCAAACAATTTTTCATTGTTTTCAGGCATTTTCTCTTAAAATAGATAGAGCTAATAATCTAATAAATTTAACAGCCATATTTGTTTCAACAATTTATTATTATGTCCAATAATACTTTCTTAGACTAATGTTAGAAAGTTGCAGTTTTTTCAAAAATTTACCACTTTTGGTCTACTTTACAATTAAAGTAAGGTAATAATTATTTCAACTTTGAGCAATGCAATGTCAAATCATCTGATTTCATCTATTGTTAGCAATTTTTATTAAAATTCTAGTATCTGTTCTCTTAGGTATTGAAAAAAAAAATTAAAATAATTTTTGAAAAATGCAAAAAACTTACGAGATATTCAAAATTGAAAATGTTGGTCTTTTTTTCTTCAGACTTTCATAACTTTAGTGATTTTAATGATATCCAGATGTATTTTTTTAAATATTTATAATAAGACGTAGTTTTGAAACAATATTTTTTGTAAAAAGAAATTCAAAAACTTTTCGGATGGAAAGAAAAATTTTAATGATTTTTTGAAAAAAAAATTCTTTTTGATTTTTTATAAATATTGTTTATAAATAACATACAATGTTGTCTAAAAGTCCTGTAAATAACTTCAGAGGTGAGACTCTTGTGCGCTGGGCACACCATGCCACGGCTTAAGTTCTTAATTATTTATCGAAAACTAAGAGAGATCCCATTTTTATATCTGCCGGGCTTTTAGAGGACATTGTAAGCTATATATGAATACTCGAAAACTCGCATTACTCAATTATTCACTTATGGGTTTTTTTTGAGATGCTACAAAACAGACTTATTTTTTTTCTAATGAGAAATACATATTAAACTTCAAGGTTTTTTTCAGAGAAAAAAACGCATTCATTTTTTTTTTGTAAATTCGAATAAATTTTTTGGCGATGTGCATAAGAATGCGAAACAAAAATTTCCAATGCATTTTTGGACAACCATGAATTGTATATAGTGTCCTCTAGGGTGATCTCAATTCTAAATTCATACCTGTTGACATTTTTTTTTCAAATAAAGGGCATGCAACCCCCTTCCCCCCAATTTCGGAAAATTGAGATTCACTTTCTTAAGATATTAAATGTTATGGTGTTGAACAGGGTAATTAATAAATGAAGATGTTATTTTGAAATTATCAATGTTGTTGATTACTGGTCCATATTTTTAGTGAAAAATAAATAACCAACTGCGAGGTCTCACAGTTCAGTTAAACGTTGACGTTTCGACCGTTCTTCAACGGTTTTCATCAGAAATATAACGCAGATACTATATATTTGACCTGTTTAACAATATTAGAGATGTTAGAATTGTGAGGTATACATTTTTTCAAATTATTTAAGATATTTTTCGTGGTGAAAGAGTTAATAACGATATTTCATAAGGATTTCGAATAGGCCTAAAGTTATAGACAGATTATTGTTAATATTGTAACATAATAAATTACCTTTCGTTTTTTAGAAACGTTGTTGTGGCTATTGTTAAAAATTTTGCCAATAAATGAAGAGCGAACGGAATTTATATCGAGTGTAATTTTGAACCATGTTTTTGAAGTTTAATGAATCATTTTGACTAATAATAATAATAACAATAACTAACTCACAATAATGGTCAAATCTACACTAACTGGTTTCGTAAAAATATATGGTCAGGTAGATATACAAATTTTAAATCTATTACTTATCCCCCTTATGAACTAATATCGTTAACAACCTATAGTAGACAGAGTTATCAACTTTCAAATACATCTTTTCATCAAGAAAACTTAAAAATTGTCACAAACACACTTAAAATCAATGATTTTCCTATCAAACGAATCATAAATTAATTAATAACCGTGTCAATAAATTACTGTTCATGATAACAACACCGACATGAGTAACAACAGGAAGTTAAACTATTGCCAAACTAAATGACACATACAACAAAGTATAAAAGAACACAAAAGGTCATGTGATAAGAACAAGATAATAACTGCTCTTGCTAAGCATTCAACCATTCATCAACACAACTTCGATTTTAAAAATGTAACTATATTAGCTAAAGAAACACACTATTACAAACGAATCTTCAATGAAATGTTATACATCGTGAAAAATACAAACAATGTAAAATTTAGAACCGATATTAACCGTATGAGTGCTATATCTAATAGCCATATCCATGCACTGAAAAAAAAATTTACCTGATTCACGGAAATGTGTTTTTTTTTTCTGCACCAAGGAATTGTTTACTTCAGTTAAATTAATATTGTTTAGATGCAAAAGATTAACGCATCCATTCAAGAAAATGATTTCTTTGATGATATTTCTTTAATATAA
>JAABKJ010013887.1:0-10217 GCA_011634705.1 Andricus grossulariae
GTCAAACATGGTACAAAAAACTGTCGTGAAATTTCAAATAAAAACTGTACTCTGTATACATCAATTTTGAAAATGAAAAATATTAATAATTTTTATAAATATTCCTAAATTTTATTTGAATATGATACACATTGATTTTTATTTAAAAAATTACTGTGAATAGTTTGTCATTTTTTTAATTTTGCGACATTTTTTCACCATGTTTGACCTTTGGAAATAGATTTGAAGATTGAAATAAAAAAAATGTCTTCATTAGTTAGTTTTTGATTGAAAATTATCTTTTTTGTTGAAATTTCTATTTGACATATCTGAAATGTTGAACAATTTTGTGGAATTTCGTCAAGAATCCTGTGAAAATTATATTTATATAACCTTAAAATGAGCACAAAAAAAACTTGAAAGATGAATAGTTATTCGAAATTTTTCTTTTGCATACAAAAGTATTTTTCGCCTTAAATTATAATTTTGTTGAAATTTTCCTTTTTTCTTTATTACACAATTTTTTGAATTGAAGATTCATTTATTTTGTTCAAAATTCATTCTTTTAAAGTTGGTTTTACCTTTTTTCAATTATAACTTAGAATTTTTTCATTTAAATAACAATTATTACATTTGACTTTGAAAATTCAGCTTTTTTTATCGAAAATTCATATTTTTTTCGGTTAAAAATTCGACTGTTTTGTTAAAGGTTTTGTTGTTGTTGAAATTTTGATAGAAATACAGAAATATTAAAAAGTCTTTTGAAATTTTCTCAAAAATCTTATGAAAATTATATTTATATAAACTTAAAAATAAATAGTTATTCGAAATTTTCATTTTGTATACAAAAATATTTTGGTTAGATATTAGAATAGGGGCGTCACCCCTATTTTGTCTGAAAAAAAAATTCGGCAACAAACTATTAGAATCTTTAATTGAACGATAAATGAAGCGGTTTGACAAGCCAAAAGTTTAAAATTATTCTTACTTTTATTACTACGATGTCTCAAATATGGGTCTGTGACGATATAGGAATGATCGAGATTATTAACATTATTTTTATGACCAGTCCAAGGGGTGCCTTTCCGCCCCGACGAGACGTTGGAAAGGGGTAGGGATTTGACCAACATTCTTTTTGTGACTGGGCAACGGGGTTTTAATTATTATTTATAGTGTTTCTGGCTGTACGGATGTTTAAAAGCACCTAAACGGTGAGTCAAATATGGTCATTGCGATATCATGACAGGCTCATATTTGGGACATCGTAATAACAAAAGTAACAATAATTTTAAACTTTTGCCTCATCAAATCGCTTGATTTATAGTTCAATTAAAGATTCTAATAATTTATTAACCGAAAAAAAATTGTTACTGTCAAAACAGAGGTGACGCCCCTATTCTGCAATTGCATCAATATCTTTTGCCCAAAATTATAATTTTGTTGAAATTTTCCTTTTTTCTTCACTAAAAAATTTCTTTGATTTGAAAATTTATTATTTTTGTTGTAAATTCAGTCCATTAAAGTTGGTTTTAACTGTTTTTAATTAAAAATTAGAATTTTTTCATTGAAATAGCAATTATTACATTTATCGTTAAAAAAACAGCTTTTTCGTTTGAAAATTCATTTTTTTTCAAATTCTATTACTCCAACTGTTCGAAAAGGTTGAACCCATGTATGTACAACCGTTGGCTAACATTTTAAAGATTAAAATTTAAAAAATTACCAACTATTTACAGAAATTTTTTAAATAAAAATCAATGTGTATCATATTCAAATACAATTTACGAATATTTATAAAATGTATTAATATTTCTCATTTTTAAAATTGATATACACAGAGTACAGTTTATATTTGAAATTTCACGACGGTTTTTTTGTAACATGTTTCAGCCAAGGGCAGAATCAAGGAAATATATGTATATATTTAAAATCATGGGATGTTTCTTTATAAAATAAATGTCGTTAAATTTATTTTACAATCATTCATAATTAATTTCCAATAAAAATTATTTTATACTCAAAATGAAATTGTAAAAATAAATATAAATATAAGTTTTCTGAGATTCTTGAGATTTTGATTTCAAATCAAAATTTGAACAAACTAAAAAAAACATTTTCAACCTAATATATTAATTTTCATGCAAAAAAGGGTTATTCTCAACAAAAATCGTGATAATTGCTATTTAAAAGAACATATATATTTAAAATAAAAGATGGTCCAATTTAACTTTAAAAAAATAAATTTTCAACAACATAAATAAATTTTCTAGTGACAATGATTTTTAGTCAAGAAGAATGGAAGATTTCAAACAAATTATAATTTGAGGCAAAAAATAATTTTTAATACAAAATAAAATTGTTGAATAACTATTTCTTTTTCAGGTTTATTTATTCTTAAGTTTATACAAATATAATTTTCATAAGATTCTTAAGAAAAATTTCAAAGATTTTTTAATATTTCTATATGTCAATCAAAATTACTCCAGCAAAAAAAGTTTTGACCAAACAGTCGAATTTTCAACCAAAAAAGCGGAATTGTGAACCAAAAAAGTTGAATTTTCAACAGAAAATGTAATAATTGCTATTTTATTTAAAAAATTCAAATTTCTAATTAAAAGCAATTAAAATCAACTGTAAAAGAATGAATTTTCAACCAAAATAATACATTTTCAAACAAAAGAAATTTTTCAGTGAAGAAAAAAGGAAAATTTCAACAAAATTATAATTTAAGATAAAAAATATTTTCGTATACAAAATAAAAATTTCGAATAACTATTTATTTTTTAACTTTATTTATTTTTAAGTTTATATAAATATAATTTTTGTAACATTCTTAAGAAAATTTTCAAAGATTTCTTAATATTTCTGTATGTCAATCAAAATTTCAACAACAAAAAAAGTTTTAACTAAACAGTCGAATTTTCAACAAGAAAAAAAAGATGAACTTTCAACCAAAAAAGCTACATTTTCAACGAAAAATATAATAATTGCTATTTCAATGACAAAATACTAATTTTTAATCAAAAACAGTTAAAATCAACTTTAAAAGAATGAATTTACAACCAAAATAATAAATTTTCAAATCAAAGAAATGTTTAGTGAAGAAAAAAGGAAAATTTCAACAAAATGGTTATTTAAGGCAAAAAATATTTTCCTATACAAATTAAAAATTTCGAATAACAATTTATTTTTTAAGTTAATTTATTGTAAAGTTTATATAAATATAACTTTCGTAAGATATTTAAGAAAATTTTCAAAGGTTTTTTAATATTTCTGTATGTCAATCAAAATCTCAACATCAAAAAAAGTTTTAACCAAACAGTCGAATTTTCAACTGAAAAAAAGATTAATTTTCCACCAAAAAAGCTGAATTTTCATCGAAAAATGTAATAATTGTTATTTCAATGGAAAAATTCTAATTTTTAATGCAAAAAGTTAAAACTAACTTTAAAAGAATGAATTTTCAACCAAATGAATAAATCTTCAATTCGAGAAAAATTTTAGTGAAGTTAATAACTTTTTGGCTTTTTCTCTTCAAATCCCCAAAATTATGATTAGAGCCTAAAATAGCATGAAAAGAAAGGCAAGTATCAGAGGTAAGAATTTAGTAAAAATGTTGAATAATTTAATAAATTGAAAATAATTATCATTTATTATTATTTTGACTTTACAATATTTATAATCAATTAAAAAATAATACACAAATAATGAAAAATGAAACTGTAGAATCGGATAGTTTAAAACATTCCACAAGAATTCCTGAAAAACATAATCATTAAATATCACAAGACTTCATTACATGTATTTTAAGTCTTTCCTTAAGGTGTCAATTTTGAAAACAAAAATCAACTGAAACCTCCTAATAGCCAACGAACCCGATTCGTGAAGTCGAGCCTCGTCCAAGCTCGACTTCGTGCCTCGTGCTCGTACATTTTCGGCTTTACACGAGATTGGCCGACGCATCGCGTAACAGAGCCGGCTCACCGACACGCTACGTTTGCATGTGTTGCTCCCAGATGGGAAAGTGGTGGGGGCTGAAAAATCCCACGTTCTTGAGACTCTGAACTGCGACTGGCGTAAACTCACAGTGGTGAATCGCACATATCTCTGAAGGACTCCACTAGAAGCAGCACGTTACAGGGCGTAACCACGGAAGGTTTACCTCAGTTGAGAGTAATCAGCTGACTATTACCCTGCTTGAACAATTACAAGCAACACTTTTTACCTCCGTTTTTTCTGTGATTTCAACGAAGAAAAAAGGAAAGAACCAACAAATAATAGAATATCTGTCTAATTTTACTTGACCCGTACAGTGCGACTAAATAAACAAACTTAGAAAACAAGTTTTTACAGAAGAATATTTCTTAGATTGCGCGGTCGTTGTATTTTCCACACATTTGTGCACAGACCTTCTAAAATTAAAGGTCAAAGCGTTAACAACTGTATTTTGATGATTGTGAATTCTCTTTTA
The DNA here is from genome assembly GCA_011634705.1 of Andricus grossulariae. Taxonomy (NCBI): domain Eukaryota; kingdom Metazoa; phylum Arthropoda; class Insecta; order Hymenoptera; family Cynipidae; genus Andricus; species Andricus grossulariae. Next base: position 4,451 of record JAABKJ010013887.1, read on the forward strand.
TTACAACTTCTTCGGCTTTAACGAACACGTTCTTATCACGTATCTCGTGCTTCGCACTCGTTTTGTCCACAATGTAAACTTTTCTACTTTAGGTTCAATACTATTATGGCTAATGTATATTATATTTATTTCTGTACCTCGATCTGGTATGGCTTATTCAGATATTGCAAACTAATGTACAATTTTTATTTTTCATGATGACTTTAATATTTTTTTCTTACTTTGCACTAACTTTAAGTCTCAGCTGCCCTGAAAATGCGCCCAGTTTGAGCGCGCAAATCAAAAACTGTGATTCAAACCCCTTAAAAACTACAATCATAAAGTAAAATTAAACATGTTTATTTCAATTTGACTTTGAAGAGGGTTCCTCAAATCACCTACGGCCTTGACGATTACATTCTCATTACGATACTCGCGCTAAACAGCTAGGTTATACAGACGATTGCTTTTGAAAAATAAAACCATGTAAATAAAAATTAAACGGAAAATTTTGTTTCCAAATTTGAAAATGTTCCTACTTTTTGAATTTTGATCAAATCAAAAAATTTCATGAGGATAGTTTCAAAATATATTTCATATCTAGTGAAAATTTTGATTGAAAATTTGTAATCTATCAGAAAAATAGTTGCTTTTTTCTATTTTTTGGAAATTTTCAAAATGTTGAAAAGTATACAAGTTTTCGAATGTCAATCGAAATGAAAAATTTCATTAGGATAATTTTCTAGACTCTCCCTCGTCTAAAAGAAACTTGAACACAAATTTCTAAAACTTAAAAAAAAATTTTTTTTAATTTTGAAAATGCTTTACAATTTTTAATTTTGGTTGGAAATATCTGATTAACAAACTTAACCTTCATTTTAGGACCCTTACAATGTTTATCAAAGGCTGACTCGATTCGACAAACCTTTCAAAAGTTAGCGTGGCTACAACGTTCAGGTAACCATACATACAGACAGCCATACAGACAGACACCGACAAAATTTTATGATTTTCGGACTCTGTAAGTGCCAAAACGTAAAGATCCATTAAAAACCAGGGATCGAAAATTTGGACGATTGCATTACACTCTCATGAATGAGAATGTAAAAATAGAAATTTGCATTTGTCCACACTATTGGACAGATGCATTCAACAGGTTAATTAAATTTCTGCAGCGGACCTTCCAGTACGCTACACGTCGGATCCCACTCAGCAGTCAACTCATAAATTATAAGTTGAAATAATTACCAAATTGAAATACTTTGCTGATGATAAACTGCATGGATAGCGTGGGTTGCCTTGAGTACCTGGTCTCTCACAAAATGCAGCATCCCATAGGAGAAACCTCAGAGCGCAGACTCTAAAGCTTCCACTCCGGAGAGATTGCGTAACAGAGAGAGAGAGAGAGAGAGAGAGAGAGAGAGTGAGAGGGTAATGTGGAGCAGCGAATATAAAAAGCCCAAATAGCGAGGATCTCAGGGTGAAACCCTTGTGGGAAGGTCTGAGGATCGTATCCTCTCTACCATGGCACGTTTTTTTACCCACTTCCAAAAGTAAAAGGACCCCTACTAGAGTCAAAAGCGATTGTGTTGCTGAGACTGTTCAAAAAGGGCATTCAATTTTGGCAGAATAGAGTGATCTTGACTTTTTCGGTTTGAGCTTACGAATTATCTACGCGTTCTGTGAGACTCGTGATTTCCTTTGAATCACTTTGACTATGAACTCTGATTTTTATAGCTAAAGGCTATCCTGAAAAAGAGATTTTTACGTGCAGGTATTATATTTTCAATTCGTGGGCTAAGTCGAGTTTGTACCGAGACTCTAGATCACAGAAATTAATTATAATCCTCGGTCGGGCTAAAAATTGTATTCAAATTAATTTATGAGCAGATGAGGAGGCTCTACCTAGTTATTCAAATATTTAAATACAAATTTTAGACCAGAGAAAAATATCTTCTTAAAGGAACTCGAAAATCCCAGAGTATAAATTCTATCGAGAAGCAAAATCTGTTCGAAGCCACTCGCTCTCTCTCGAGAACAAAGTGCGCTACCTGAGGCCTGAGCATTCCTCAGCCCAGGCGATTAGCTTCGAACGTGCTCACACAGCGCTATCACCGGACTTGGGTTGACGCACCTGAGCGGCAGGTCATAAACCCATTAGTACTGTGTATTTAAAAATGAGAGTATTACCTGATTAACCTTTGTACTTTTAACGATCCATTATAAAATAGTAATTATATTTCGACTTGTGGTTTCGGTTGATGAGGAAACCCCAATATTAAGATTTCGTACTCTATAAATCGGTTCTCGAGTAAGATCGCTTCCAAAAGAATCAAAGGTAGTAGATCTTAAATTTTGCGTAAGTCTCATACTAGAACAAAAGAGACGTTTTTATGAAGACATTCCTTATGCAAGTCTGCCAATAATTTGCGAAAATATTCTATTCGAATGATAAAAAGAGGTTTAGCTAAAAAAACTAGGGACCTGTATGTAAAATATAGCGTAGAGCAGGCATAAGAAATAAAGAAGAGCATTAAAATTTACACGGAACCTCATTATTTCTATGCATGCGAAGTACCCTTACTTACAATTATCGCCAGTAATGTTTTCGATGTCGGTTCCTACAACAACAGTGAACGGTGATACATGCAGTTTCTTCGCTAACGCACGATCTACGATTCTCTTCACTTCTGCATTATGGGAGTCCACAACCTGCATAAAATAAAAAAGTTGAAATTATGTCGAGAAAATTATGTGAGAAATTAGCTTTGAATTGCAATTGAAAAAATCAATCTTTGTCGTTAACGACATGCACCTTTATGTGCAGAAGGAATCCTTCGATTATTTCTTCTGAGTTAGCAACCCAGTTCTTTGACACTCGTTTCGACTTCTGCTTAGCCGTTAACTACCTTGCATAATTCAAGGAGAATCCTTTCAGCACTGAAATCTGGAGAAAAAAAATTTACCTAAATATTCTAATTTTTCTGCATTATCTGAATGCATAGTAATGCATAATTGTAATATATAACATAACTATTACCTTCAAGACTAGACTTTCCTACCAATTGTACAACTTTCTTCTTGAATTCTGGCCACTTATCAAAAAGCTTGTAAACGCACTGTGGGCATTTGCTTAGAAAATCCTGCTCCAGCTGTAAAAAACATGATAATTTAATCATCAAGGTACATGTGGGAGAAAATTCTGCAACAGAAATACTTACCACACAGTATTCTTGTGGCTGCTTTAAAAAAGGGTAATTATTAAAGTAGGACTGCAGTAGACATATTCCTAATCTTTTAGACAAGGTATTGCACCGAAATCTATCCTGCATCTTCTATTCATTAAGGTCATTTTTCGGATTTTTTTTGTAAAAACTTTCAACATAATTAAAAATTGATTCAAATGACTTAATTCTAAATCTTTCAAAGTACAAAAATCAATTTTTTCAAAGTATTAAAAAACAAAATTGTGTTCGTACAGCGTTATCCATGGAAGACCCTTTTTCAAAGGGCCCCGGCGGCCAACAACTTTCCGGCGTCACTGGTGATCTGAAATCAAATAACGAGATGTTTTATCGATCTTTACAATACAAGCTTTAAAAAACGTAAGGGTTTTATAAAATATCAATTTTTTTTAAATTGGCAGAAAATTGAAAAAAAACTGTTTTTTTTCGATAAAAAAATCGTAAAAATTCAGCTGTAAAAATTTTCTAACAAATTAATCAACAAACGGCTACGCTTTTTTGTGGGAAATGATGTTTTAAAGACACGTTAAAAATTTCAAGTCTATCGGATAAAAACTAACTGAGAAATTTGGTTGGCCGTCGTGAAAAAAGTGATTTTGAGAAAAGCGCGTTTAAAGTTTGAATATACTTACTCCGAACTGGCTTCGAGTAACGGACAAACTGACGCTACACGCATACACTAATCCTAACACAGTTCAAACTATTACTAGCGACACCTGTCGTGTCGAGCGGTGAGCGTCCCAAGCATACCTGACAGTCCAGCGGGGTGCCGTGCGGTTGACGCTTCTACCGAGGTGAATTTTTTTTTTTTTTTTTGAAAAATCGCTTTGGGAAGTCATTCTTAACATAATTATCTATCATTTAAGCCAATAAAACAAATCGATTTTTTGAAAATACCACATAGGTATTACCCCTTAAAGCTTCTCCATATCTTTCCTCTATCTGTAGTTATTATTCAGCTGTGAATCCCAAAAACATTTATCTTTCTAGGTCATTGCTATCAAAAGTTTACGAGTTTCTCACGGATTTTTTTACTTAGAACCTTGCTCTCTAGTATGAAATCAGTGTCAATCCACGTACAAACAAAAAATAAGAAAGATTTTAGTGACTCCAAAGTCTTTTCAAAATAAATGTATAAAACAAAATTCTGTAATCGGAGTTGCCATTTTGTATTTATGTTCAGCCCTTTTCCAATAGCTTCAGGTATATTTATGCTTATATAGGTAATCACTGACCATATGTTCAATTTCGCTCAAAATAATTTTCCCGCAATTTTAGAAAAACGGCTAGATGGTTATTAAGAATATAGTAACAATCTAGTGAACCCCAAAATACTACGAGATTGTTAGAAAAAGTCTAGTGTTATTTCGGGAAAATGATGTAAATTTGATAGGGAAGTCGAACATTTAGTAATTTGATATTGTCTAAATACTAATTGCTTAATATAAATATAATAATTCATTTATCGGCTTGCATATATTAATTTGAAGAAGATTACAGAAATGAGAAACATGACAAGCAGGAAATTCAACAATAGAACGCGATTGTGTAACATTTTCAGTACTTTTCAAATTCAATATGGATCTTTTTACATTTAATAGGATTTTTTTTTAATACAACAGTAATAAAGTAGACGAAGCTTATCATCAACTGCGATGTTTATTCATTATTGTCATTTATCAATAAGATAATTAAATTACGATGAAAGAAGCGTGCAGATTATGTTTTAAAAAGTCAATTTAAGTATGAAGAAGAAATTGACAAAAATATTTTAAAACCTAATGCTTTAGTTAAGAATATTTTTGTTTTGGATTATTATTTCTTGATTAAAAACAAGAAAATGTTTACGCACACCCTTCATTAATGAAAAATGTGAAACGGATTTTTCGACATTTATTTTATTCTAAATGAGAGAAAAGACAATGTCTAAAGTCACATTCCGCAATATGAATAGCAAATAAGGTCAAATATAGTTTTATTAACTTACGGATATCGCCGTAAATTGTCGTGCCCAACCTTGGAAACACGCGTACCTCAATATTTTTTACTTTAAAAAATAATAAATCACTCGTTACACATTTCCTAACAAAATCAAGTGACAGGTTGAGGATTTCGTAATAAGAAATGTAAATGAAGGACTTCAAAAAAATTATTTTGATAATCCAGAGTCTTAAGATTGAAAACATATAATTAAAATCCTCACAGAAAAACTGGGGTTTCTATTGGAACCAATTTTTGGTTCCAAAGGAGCTGCAGCAAAAAGGAACCTCTTTTGCTGAAAAGGAACCCAAAATGATAATGGTTTCTAAATGAACACAAAGTATGGGTTGGAACGATTCCAATGGAGCCCTTTTTTCACTTCACCCTTGAGTCATCACGGAGATTTTACAAGTTTATGGTGTACATTTTACTTTGTAATTCGAATTAAATAATATTGCGCTGGCAAAAATTTAATGAAGAAACTACAATTATCGATATGAGTCATTCTTGAAAGGAAGATAGTGCACATGAAATATGACAGTTTTTAAGGTTATGTTGAAAAT
>JAABKJ010013888.1:0-10216 GCA_011634705.1 Andricus grossulariae
TATTCTCCAGATTTAGCCCCCTGCGACTATTTCCTGTTTCCAAACCTGAAGAAATGGGCGGGCGGTAAGAGATTTGGGTCGAATGAAGATGTGATCGTCGAAACAAACGCCTATTTTGAGGGGCTTGAGAAAACCTACTGTTCGGAAGAAATACAAAAATTGAAAAAACGCTGGACTTAATGTATCGAGCTAAAAGGAGATTATGTTAAGAAGTAAAACGCTTATTTACCGAAAAAAAATCTTTTAGTCGAAAAGTCACTGACTTATCAAACAGCCCTCGTAACGTTGGTTGCTGCGACAAGACCCCGCACCTTTCTCCTAGGTTCAGTGCTTTGTATTAATAATACATAAGTTGTGATATAGGTCAATCTCTTCGTTTTCAGATTATGAAGAGAACGATGTATATTATATTAAAGCGCATTATATAACAAAGTTTCAAATTTCAAACGGGAATTGGAACAGAGCTTAACAGGGTTTGAGATGACATAGCTCGTTTCTTCTTCATTTTCAAAAAGTATAATTATTATTTGACCACTTGAAAATCGAAAAATGATGGAAAAGTGATATATGGTAAAAATCACTGAAATCAGCTTCTAAATTAATTTATATATTTATTTATCCAGAGAAAACAATTACATGAAGAGTTTTTCAGAGCAGAATTGAACAATGTTTTTGATTTTCTTCAATCTATGATTGAGTATGAGCAGCAGAGAATCGTTCTGTGCTCATGACAGGCAGATCGATTACACTTGTATACGTTACCGGCATGCTTGTCTCATTATGAGCTTCATGAATAATACAAAATAATTCTTTAGAAATATTTACATGACTTTTAACATAAATGTTGTGTAATTAAATTATAAATACACTAACTTTAACAAAACAAAATCAATTATTTGATGTTATTTCTTCTATCTACTGGTCAACTCAGACATGTCACATAAAAAATATTTAGTTAGTTTTGAAAACTTAGCCCAAATGTAGGCTCCGGAAGCTTCGGAAGCTTCAAACTGTAAAATAAATATACTCGTTATAATACTATTTTTTTCTTAAAACTATACTATTTTTAGAGTAAAACTCAGGAGGTATTTTTGCTCTATCTCAAAAATTGAAATTTTGATGAATATTCTTGTGAAAAAAGTCAAATTTCTCGAGAAAAAAAATTTTCCGCGTTTTTTCAACATAACAAATTTTTAAAAAGGAGAAAAAAATTATTGTATTATAAAGAGGAAGTCTTGGACTAAATTCCAGTTCAATATTTTAGTTGATACATCAAAAATAACGCAAATGGCAACTGTTTTTCTGCGTGGTGTCCATTGGACCCATTGTGACCACTACGTTATTTTTAGGAGGTGTGACCACTACGGGTAAATAGATCACTTATCACTTCACTTCACGATAATCCGAAAAAGGTACCAGCACGAGCAACTGTTCAAGAATAATTTATATAAGTTAAGAACACCTTACGTTAAAAGAAGCATTAGGACTTTAGAATGCATGGGTCGGAACTAAAATCAATAAACGATATCACTTTAATTAATGTAGCGCGTCGAACTTTGCCTCAGAAAGAGGTCACAAGTGCCCTGCACGATATTCGGAACGAAACTGGGAAGAGAAAGCTGAACACCGCGTAGCCAAGCCGTACGAGCTACCACAAAAACAACAGTACCGCTTCACGCCCGCGGTCGCAAAGTCTCAAGCGACAGACAATAAGAAAAGTGACCGCGCAGAAAAATAGCGTCCGGGACAAGCTTTCAAATAATTACGAACCCGAGCTCGAACTTTATTAGGAATAGTAAACATTTCTCAATTATAAACTTATCTTTTATTTCAACTAAATCAAATTGAATAGGTCTAAAAAATATTAACAATACTAATGTATGTAAAATAATAAATATAATTTAATTAATAGGTAAAGCACTATACGTCCTAATAAATTTAAATTATATAATTTTCTTTTATCTATGCTCTTAATCAATGATTATCATCCGTAGGCTCAGTGCCTACACAGGAAAGAAAGACAGGAATAGTCTCTCCTGTTACCTGCAATTTATTCAATCACAAAACAAAAATTAACTCAAGAATGACGACATAATCCAAGATAATATTAATATTTAAATTTCCATGTACATTTCAAGTTTTCTTTAGTTATAACTTATACAGCATATAGTTACTTTTAGAAATCCGTGAACTAAAAACTATTATCCTTCGAGTACCTATCGAAGAGAACAAACTACTTTTCTTCTTTGATTGATCCTACAGTAATTCTAAAGTCGATCTACATAAACGTTCGGGATTTAGCACATTTGGACTCAAGGAAAAAAAACACATACCTATATATCGTCCATCAAGTTGCATAAGGTCGTAAGCCCCACAATTTTCAAAAATGACTTTTGTATTGCATGTCATACTTTATAACGCCAAGAGTCGATTATCGGCAAGTTTTTTACACTAAAATTACGCATTATTTTAGTAATGCCTCATGTATTTGAAGGGGTCAGTTCCACGGTACCACCGAGCTAATACTTATGTCCAAATCATAAGATCGTAAGCCACAATTCGAAAAAAAAATATCCGAATTTGAAAACAAATGACGTACGCCGTAAGCCACATAACTCCGTCACGTGACAGTATAAACACACTCAAACTTAATATTTCATTTATATTTTCACTGATAATCAATATCATGGTCCATGAAATATAGAAACTGTTGCATAAATGTAAATTATCTATGGTTAGTATCACCCATGTGGAAAAATCTGTTGGCGCTAGCCCAGCCCAGATCAGACTTGACGCTGACCAAATGATCAGGCTTGGGTCTCGCCAAAAGTGTAAAGGTTTTTTTTTTGCTGATCAATGCTCAACCTGGACGGAACAGACTGTCAAGATAATAAGAGATACAGTCTTGTTTTGATAGTGTAAAGTTCTTATTTTCTATCATTGGTGCCGTTCAAAAAATACGTCACGCCTTTAGGGAGAGGGGGAGAGGTCACCTCGATCGTTACGCCTATGTTAAACTTAGACACACTTACTATAGAAAAATCGTTACGTGGGGGGGGGGGGTGGAATGTCAGGAAAAAGCGTTGCGTATTTTTGAACGGTCCCATTTTAAACACCCTGTAACTTTTTCGAAATATGTCAAGGAAAAATGTGCTAATCGCACTTAAAACTATCTTTTATTCTGAGATAGCTGATCAGCCCCAGCCCTGGGCCAGACCTAACTTTCCGGACCAAACTTACAACATTTATTGTTCTTGGATAGCTGAACAGCGCCAGTCCTGGGTCAGGACAGACTTTCCAGACTAAAAGCTCTACATAAAGTCAGACCTGGACAAGACTAGCGCCAGACCTGACCAAGATCAGATCATTCAGACTAGACGGTCTAGATAAAGCTAGACCTGAGCCAGAACTAACACCAGACTGCCATGAAATTTTTCCACACGGGATTACCGTGGAGACGTGGATGATAGAAAAGGATAGACTTGGTTAGTATATTAAGTCAACTATCAAATTAATTAAATATCATGGTTTATAACGTGAAAGGCCGCGGGGGAACCCTACTTTTTACTATACGAGTGTAAGGCTAAATTGCAAAAACGGTCACAATGACGAATCCTTCCATTTCTAGGAACAGGACGCCCTTTTTGAGCGAAATATTGAATGCCTCACTATCCACTTCATTTTGATCTAACGTTTTGGGTACTCGCCGTGGATGGTTCTTTGTTTCCATTGCATTTCTAATTCCTTCATGGCTTGTGCCCTGATATTCAAAGCCTCCTCTAAAGAACAAATCAAGGGCGTGTAATCGAGATCCGCTTTATAGATAGTGCTGTAAAGCGCAACATCTCGCTTTCCGTTAAAAGAGTCTAGCAACTGTATAACTTGTGACTTATACAGCTTCTTGACATCTACAATGCCCCTACCCCCTCTATGTCTGAGTAGAACTCCCCTTTCAGTCGCCGAATTACTGTGATAAATTCGGTGCTTCGTCATTTCTACGCGGATAGTTCTGTTTAACCTTTCAAGGTCGGCATTCGATCATTTGATGAGCCCAAAAGAGTACGTGAGGACAGAAACGGTATAGGAGTTGATTGCCCTGATCTTGTTTGCCGAGCTGAGAGAACTCCTCAAAACCAATCTGAGACTTGCAGTGAAGGCAATCACTAGACTTTTCTTAACAATCGTATGCTGAATACCCTTAGATTCAAGAATACCCAGGTATTTATATGACTGGCCCTCATTCACTGCTTTGATGTCATTCTCGTATTCGTTCTCCAGCTCTGCGGTCCCTAATTCTCCTCTGGTTAAATTCACTGTTATGCATTTATCTAGTCCAAACTCCATTTGGATATTATTTCATAACTGCTTTGTGACATCGATCACTTGCTGCAGTTTGTGGTCTAAACTAGCATATAACTTCAGGTCATCCATGTATAGAAGATGGGTCAGTTGACGACAATCCTCATTATCATGTCTTTTGCACACATGAGACATGCTATTTAGTGTTTTGCTTAATGGGTTCAATGCTAAACAAAACCATAATGCACTGAAGGAGTCTCCTTGAAAAATACCCGTCGTAATGCGTATTGATCTAGTTATCCTTAGTTGTCCATGATCAACATACTTGATTCTTGTACTCCAAAACATCATCGCACGACTTAGAAAGTCGATGATGCGGGGCAAGATTTTGAAAAATTTTAAGACTTCAAACAAATATTCATGTGGTACGGAAGCAAATCATTGTAATCCACGTGCAAGTTTCTTTGATGTTTACGAGCTTGCTTCATAGTAACAGCGTCTATGGTGACTAGATCTTAACTGTCCCTCGAGTTTTTACAACATCCTTTTTGTTCGTCTATGAGGATTTCATTATCGTTGCAGTGTGAATATAACTTATCTGCAAAGATAGCTGTAAGGCATTTATAAATTGTTGGAAGACAGGCTATCGGTCGAAATTCAGAAGCAGCCATCTATTTTCCCTGTCGAAGGTTTTCTCCCATGCCGAAGAAGTGCCGCTGCTATTGAATTCGGCATTATTGAGACAATAGTTTATGTGAATAATCCAATCAATTCTGTTTCGAGTAACATAATTCGGGTCTTTGAATAAAAAATACAGTACTATAGATTGAAGGATTGATGATTATATGAAGCCAAAGCATATAAAGTTATGCAAAATAAATGTAGATTTATTTCAAGTAATACTTGTATTTGAAGTGATAAACGTATTTTTAAATCAACAAAGTATCTTTTTAATTTGTAGAGGAAATTACTTCCGCCAAACAAAGATACTTTCGATTAGATAGTATCCACTGTAGATACAATGAATGGCGCTTTCGAATACGATCACAAGCATATGCTATTAAATCTACAGCATTTGTGATAAAAACGAAGAAAAATAAGCGTTAAGTAATTCGTATATTCTATTATCAGAATAAAATATGCATTTCTTTCAAAAGTACAATTTTTTAATATGAAGAAAAATCTTATTGTGTGATACATGAATTTATATGATCTAAATAATTACATAACTGTCTGAAAGTCATAGTATAATTGAATAAAAAGTATTAAATCTTTTCAATCTATACAATATTTTTCACGATGAATGAATGTATACAAATGGGTCGAATTAATATGTTTTTAAATCTTCCAAGAAATTTTAAACACCTTCAAATTAAATTGGAAATCTGTTGAATTTTGAAATAAGGTATCTTTAAAGTTCTAGTTTTTCTAAACAATTAGAGTCGTAAATCAAAATTAAAAAAATTTCTATGATAAAAATATAATAATTATGGTAATATTATTTATTACTATTAGACTAAATATTAATATAAATGAAATACGCAGAAATATAAAATATATAATAATTATGTAAGGATTCATTTTAAAAACATGAATATTATTCATTGTATATAAGTAATTATTGAATAAATAATGAGGGTAAATATTTAAGTCAAAATATAAAATAAAAATGATTAAACTAAATTGAGTACATTATACTGTTTAACTTGAAACGATGCAAAATATAAATTTAAAAAAATATATTTTTTGCATTATATTATGCATGAAAAATGTTTGTTTTTTAATTTTCTAACATTGTATAATGTATATTTTTAATCAGTAATTACTTTTTGCAATTATTAATTTAGTAACCTAACAATTTTAAATGTGAGTTATTGTTATCGAAAAATTAAGTTACATTTATTAATCCTCTGTTTAATTCTCATTCCCAAAAATAATTATTTATATCTACAAATTTTAACCATGTTAAATTCTTTTTGAAATGGACATTAATGCTTTCATGCATTTTTATATTTCTATGTTCTTAAATATTGATTTAGTTTAAAATCATTTAAATACGTTTAAACATCATATAAAACTTATCGAGTTTCAAGAATCTTTTTTTCTAAGTTCGAAAGTGTCGGATGAATGCCGTCAATATTTATGAAGTCGTACTCAGCGTTGCATCGTAACATGGGGCTTAGGCGTGCGGCTTATAAGCGTGCGTCGCGTGCGTTCAATTCACGGTGCTTCGGATTTTTTAATAAACTGCGTTTCTCTTTAGTAATAAGTAATAAGTGTTCTCCAACTAAAATAATATATTAGGTTAGTTTAGAATTACGTATGAAGTATATTTAAGAAGTTAACATGAATAAAAATACGATGAAACGGAGGAGTCTTGTCAGAGGTTATAAAAAGGCGTAATATTTTCAGATTTAACTTCTGGGAAACAAATGTATCTGAGATTCGAATTATTATTTTCCTTCTTTGAATCTGAGATTTCTGGTAATAGATTATGGTAGTGTACCATGCAGTTAAACTTTGTTACTGTTGCAACCATAGCATCACACTTCAGAATTTAAAGCATGATGCTATCAATTTATAGGACATATCGGTTGCTCAAAATTTCATATGTAGTTAACTTTATAATATTTTAGTATTAAGTCTATGTCATCTTCAGTTGTGGGTAATCATGTTTTGAATAATTTAATTATACTTGTATGTTATTTGAATAAACAAAAGAAGAAATAATAGCATATGCTTTTGAAATTATAGTATATGCATTTGAATGAGGACGATAGCACCGTTTGATGCTTTAAAGCAATATTTAATCGATTCAAGAGTTTTTTTCTGAGTGTGGGAATTGGCCTTTCCTCTCATGACTTTGACGGCTACGTTGACTGTACCATTTTTACCTGATAGGATTTCCCATACCAGACAAGCAGCGAACAAAGAAGAAAGTGACTAAGAGGAACACCAAAATAACCTGAATAACCTGAATCGCTTGTCGCTTTCCGAGGATCGACAGGTCGGCCCTGAAGCCGCCCCTGAGGTTCACAGCATGCGAGACGGTGGTGATGGTAAGCTGCGAGATGGTCAGGCCGATCTCACTGATCAAACAGCTGGTCAGTAAGGACACCTGTGACAAACGGTAAACATGGGAACATCAACTGTGTCTGCTTAGAATGCTTTGGCTAGCGTCAGCAATTTGCAGTCAACCGCCTCAACAGGAATGAGATATACCATGGAAAATCCGGTTGAATATGGATGTCAGCAAAGTAAGGTGCAAATTGGGTCGATTGACTTAATATAAGAAAGGAAATAGAACCAGCAAACTGATACACCACGTTACTAAAATCATCCAGCCTCGGTACATCGAGACATTGGCACCAGCAATATTGGATGAGATTATAGACTTCCAAAGGACTTAATGTTCTTACGGCTAGACTTCGCCGGTACAAGAAAAGTAGTGCAAGAAGGCAACAAAATCTAACCTTTCAGGCAGACGCAAGACACCGAAGTTCCTAAATTGTAGGACATTCCCTAACTACTGGTCGTGTATTTGGGGAAAAACGAACTAAAGCAATTTAGACGCTGCGTTGTTCCAACTATAGAGAAAGCAAGAGCAAGCAATAACCCTGACTCACTAACATCACACATTCAGATGTTTTGAAAAGTCAAGTAGCTGGAAAGCTGCAGGTCCGGACATGGTGCAGAACTTCTGGTACAAGTACCTGATAAGTGTGCACCCTGCGTTTGCAAGGTGTTTTCAGAAGATCATCGAACACCCACATCTGATGCCAGGCTTTATGCTCAAAGGTACTACGTATATGTTGCCTAAAAAACTAGACTCTCAAAATCCATCTGAATTTCGACGGATAGCCTTGTCTTCCAACAATTTATAAATGCCTTACAGCTATCTTTGCAGGTAAGGTATATTCTCACTGCGACGAGAATGACATCCTTACCGACGAACAAAAAAGATGTTGTAAAAACTCGAGGGACAGTGAAGATCTAGCCCCCACGGACGCTGTTGCCATGACGCAAGCTCGTAAGCATCAAAGCAACTTGCACATGGCATGCATTGACTACAAGCAAGTGTTTCCTTCCGTACCACATGACTATTTGCTTGAAGTCTTAAAAATATATCAAATTTTCCCACGCATCATCGACTTCCTAAGTCGTGCGATGATGCTTTGGTGTACAAGAATTAAGTATTCTGATCATGGACAATCAAGGATAACTAGATCAATACGCATAACGACGGGTAAATTTCAAGGAGAATCCTTCAGTGCATTATGGTTCTGTTTGGCGTTGAACCCACTGAGCAAAACACTAAATAGCATGTCTCATGGGTTCTGAATACATGATAACAAGGATGGTCATCAAGTGACCCATCTTCTATACATAAATGATCTGAAGCTATACGCTAGTTCGTAACATAAACTGCAGCAAGTGATCGATGTCACAAAGTAGTTTTCGAATGATATCCACATGGAGTTCGGACTAGATAAATGCAGGACAGTGCATTTAACCAGAGGAGAATTAGGGATCGCAGAGCTAGAGAACGATTTCGAGAATGACATCGAGGCAATGGTTGAGGGAGAGTCATATAAATATCTGGGTATTCTCGAATCTAAGGGTATGCAGCATACCATAGTTAAGAAAAACCTAACGACTGCCTTCACTACAAGACTCAGATTGGTTCTGAAGAGTTCTCTTAACTCGGCAAACAAGATCAGGGCAATCAACACCTATGCCATCCCTGTCCTCACGTACTCCTTTGGGCTCATCAAATGGTCGAACACCGACCTCGAACGATTAAACAGAATCATCTGCGTAGAAATGAGGAAGCACCGAATGCACCACAGTAATTCGGCGATTGAAAGGGTAGTTCTACCACGACATAGAGGGGGTAGGGGCATCGTAGATGTCAGGAAACTGTGTGAGTCACAATTTATACGGTTGCGAGACTATCTTAACAGAAAGCGAGAAGTTTCGCTTTACAACACCATCTGTAAAGCTGATCTTGACTTCACGCCCTTGAATTTGTCCTCATAGGAGGCCTTGAGTACCAGGGCAGAAACCATAGATGAATTAGAAACACAACGGAGACAGAAAGCCATCCACGGCGAGCACCCCAAAAAGTTGGATCAAAATGAAGTGGATAGTGAGGCATTCAATATTTGGCTGAGAAAGGGCGTCTTGTATCCAGAAACGGAAGGATTCGTTATTGCGTTACAGGACAGGGTTTTCAGCACCAGTAATTATCGCAAACAAGTGCTACATCAAGACGTGGTTGACCGGTGCCGATTATGTGGAGATACCAACGAATCCATCGAGCGTATTATTGATGTTTGTCGCGTAATGGCTCAAAGAGAATATACGCACAGGCATAATGATATGGCAGGAATTATACATTAACAGCTCGCCCTAAACCTAGGACTCTTGAAAGAATGGATGCCTTTCTACAGATACATTCCAATGCCCGTTCTAGAGAACGAAGATTACATCTTATATTGGGATGTCACTATCCAGACGGATCATTACATCCGAGCCAATCGACCGGACATTGTAATGCGAGAAAAAATAGGTGGAAGAGTCTACATGATCGACAGTGCTTGTCCACTTGACCGAAATTCGCGGGCAACCTATACAACCAAGATCCACAAGTGTAGCGAGCTAAGGCATGAAGTAAAGACAATATAGAAGAATGTAAACATGTATCTATTCATCCTATTTTGATTTCGGCTACAGGCAATGTGCACGCAAGATTCACTGAACATCCTGAACATTTAGGAGTCAGTAGGGTACTAGCAGCAGCTCAAAAGGCCGTTTTACTAAACACCTGTCGCATTGTCAGAAACTTTCTGGACCATCAGGAAGCAAGCGACTAACAACCTATAGAGTGATACATGGTAGCTCTAAGAAAGCATCC
>JAABKJ010013889.1:0-10216 GCA_011634705.1 Andricus grossulariae
AGCCTCAAGCTTTAACAAAGGAGCAGGTCAAGTTCGCAAAGTGTAGCTGTTACATTGCTGCCACACTGCCAAGCTGAACCATAGGCGGCGCCGTAAATTCTCTTTGTTGAGTAGTGAATTTAGAAAAAACTTTGCAAATATGGGTTTTCTATTTTCATGTAGCCTTCAATATTTTTCAGTCTAATCCCAAAAATTCAAAAATGTTTTATTTTGGACCACCCTAATATACTCTTCTGTGCGATCTTAACTGCCCAACAATAAGATCAATGTTATATACCTATAGCTTTGACAACAAATAACGAGAGATGATGTCGTAAATTATTATACCGCGATTTATTGGTAGCCATTGCTGTATATTTTACTCTCGCAGCGAGGTTGTCTACTGCCTGAAGCGGTATTACGGCAGCTACTTTATTAAGTCCGATATTATTTGCAAATTTTTCGGTAACGACGTGAGGCTGAGAAGCTGAATCTAATATCATACGATATGCATGTGATTTGCCTTGCTTGTCTATAACGTCAACGATAGCAGTGGCTGAAGCTTTTTTCGACAGTATCAAAAGTTGATAATTACGAACAAAGGCAGGGGCTTCTTGAATAGATTGAGTAGATTTACTTAGCATTCGGGGTGTTTGATGCAGCAACGCCCAGGAACGGATAACGCGAATTCTGTCGCAAATGAGAACCATTTAGAACCGTGTAAAATTGTAGGCTTTTCTATATCACAGATAGATTTCTCCCACTTTTCAATCGTGTAACCATTTAATTTGCTCTTGATTAAATGATTATGCATTGCATCCCACGTATCGACTTCAACGGACAGTGCGCCAAGAGCTCTAACGTGTTTTTGAATTGAATCATATAATACGCGAGTGGACTATTCTTTTGACATAGATGGTAATTCGAAAATAGCCTTTAAATGGCTATCAATAATAAACATTTCATTGTAATATCGACCAGTTAAACGTTTCCAAGCTACCCTGTTTTTTTCGCTAGTCGTTTCAAGATACGCAATCATATTCGCTGCATCACCTGTAACGCAACCTGTAAGATATAGGAATTTTTTAACAATCGAAATATCTTGATCATTGTGGATCATGGAATGAAATGCATCTTAAAGACCTAGCCAAGTATCAAAACTACCGGAAAATTTTGGAATTTTCAGATCGGGTAATGTACCTCTAGGAGCGCGATAATTCCAAAAATTTTGTGTTATGACGTCAATACATTCATGAGAGGCATTATCTGAATTTATTCTCAAAGTGTTTCCCGAACCACTACCTGAATTGTTGCTGTTTGCACTACCACTACTGTAAGGATCGACTGTTCTATTAGAATTTGTTATTGCTAATGCTGTCGAAGGGATATGTGTCCCACTTCTTATTAAAGTTTTTACACTTGCGAAAACAAGGTAAAATCTATTCTCAAAATCTGATCTTTCTTCGTCATTAATTGTTCCTCTTCTGCATTGCCGAAAGAAAGTCTATCTAATTCTTCTTGAAATTTATCAAACTCCTTTTAAAGAGGATTATGCTTATCTTCTAATCAAATTTCTAAATCAAGAGTCTCTATGTCAGTTTCAGCAGTAATTGAATCTAATACTTCTTCGAAATTTGCTAATTTTTACTTGACTATACTATGTTTTAATTTGCAAATATTATGCGTTTAGTCATTTTGACTGTATGAAATTTTTATTAAAGAAATGAAAAATTGGGTTGTATGAGCTTATGGAAGGATAGTTGGTAGTAAAATTAACCACCTTATTTGTGACTTTTCGGCGAACGATGTGCGATGAAGGCTTGACTTGCTGCTACTCAGTTTACAAAGATGGATGCTGCGAAAATTTGTATGTAGTTGAAAGTCCGAATTCGCCTGTATCTCGGATAGAAACTGCGATGCTTTCTGGTCCCTGGTTCTCTCAGCTGGTCCACAAGTGCAATAACAAATTTGAGATGTTCGTGTTGCTGGATTGATGAGCTGCGATGCTCTCGGTTCACGATAATTGTCCCTGAACCCACAGCTTGCAGTTCAAATGTCTGAGATATTTCCGAGCCTCAGATGAAGAAGCTGTGATGCTTAGTGGGCCATGGAACTTTCCGCTGGGCCTCAAATATGTGTTGAAGTCACTGAAATCTCGAATATGTCGTCGATTTCTAAAGATGGCCCAAGATGTGCTGCTTGGCCTCATGTTAAATAATCACTGCTGTGATCTGGAAATGCGTCTTAACTTACTGAAACCTTTACTGACATGATTCAAAGTCGGATTCAAAAGTCCTGACACCTGCCTTTGAAGCTTTATTACTCGGCCAGAAAAAATCGCAGAATATTGAGTCAAAGACAGAAATATTCTTCAACATTATAGACGTAAAACGATGTCAGTTTGATTTTCATCAAAAACTTTTTGACTTTCCTGTGACACAAAATGTGTGAAAAACATAAAAAATGACCCTCAACGTTGACTACGTCGACTTTGAAGTCCTCCACACGTTCAAAGATTGGTACCAGAAATTTGGAAAAATTTATGACTATTCAGTAACATGTGATTAACAAATGGCAATTTGTTTTACTTTAATTTAATGATTATTTTTATAAGTAGAGCTAAAGATGTAAGAAATAATTATCTCGGCTCTGGATAGAGATTCCAAGTTGAACTCTAGCTTAAAAGAAGCTTTTCGATTCAGCGGTTTCATCTCAAAAGTTGAATGGGTAATAGAAATTATTAATGTATGAATTAAAAGCGTCGGAATATTTACGATCTCAATTAGTTTCAATACTGAAAAACTTGTATTGAAAAAACGTCCCTTCTCAGCATTGTGCAATTTAAGCGTGAAAGATACGATTTTTCCAGTATTAAAACTCATTAAGATCGCAATTATTCCCACGCTTTTAATTTAGATATTAATAATTTGTATTGGCCGTTTAACTTATGAGATGAAGCAGCTGATTCGAGAAGCTTCTTTCAAGGTAGTGTTTCACTTGAAATCTCTATCCAGAGCTGAGATAATCATTTTTTTACATTTTTAGCTCCGCTTAGCAAAATAATCAATTAATTAACATAAAACAAATTGTCATTTGTTGGGTACATATTACTGAATACTCATGAATTTTTTCAAATTTCTGGTACCAATTGTAGAACGTGTGGAGGACATCAAAGTCGACGTAGTGAAAGTTGAGGGTCATTCTTTCTGTTTTTTCACAAATTTTGTGTCGCAGGAAATATTTCCGTCTTTGACTCAACATTCTGCGATTTTTTCTTGCCGAGTATTAAAGCTTCAAAGCAAGGTGTCAGAACTTTTGAATCCCACATTAGTCACTCATAGCATAGCCGGGTGATTAGATAACCCTCTGACGAAGGAAATAATTCATTTGAATAGGGAAATAGGATCAGAAGGAACAAAATAACTGGTCGAAGATTTGTTAGATGTAAATTGAGAGAAAATGCAGAAACAGTTTGATAAGAAACGTAAGAAAGCGTACGCGTATAAACCGGACGATTTAGTTTTAGTCGTGAGTAACAGTTCCGCGGTTACTGGAGAGAGTCGCAAACTTCTCAAGCAAAAGAAAAGTCTATACGAAGTAGTGAAGGTTTTGGGAAATGACAGATATCTAGTTCGTGACATGGAAGAAGAGAAACAGAGCCAAAAGCCATAGGAGAGAATTTTTTCAGCTGAACGACTAGAATTAATTCCAAAACAGTCAGCGTGAGTAATTGTATAATCGCAAGGGTAGGCAGAAGTAGCTTTGTCATTAAAAAAATGGTAAAAGGATTGTAAAGACGTAAATCCTTGACGAGGGCGTCAAAGAGTCAGATTGCCGAAATTGTGGTAATATGGTAAGATGGCTGGTTTAGACTTTAGTCGAGGATATTGTAATGTTACGGCAACGTAGTAAGACTAGTGGAATGGAACTTCGGAAGAGGGGGAAGGACCCCACGGGTCTCTCATTGGGGCTTGCGGGCCAAAAATGCGTCAGAAGATTGCCGACTGCTACTCGAAAAGCTTCAACGCGTAATTGGCAAGCCCAAATTGTGTTTTGAAAGTTATTGATTTTCTTCAATAAAGTGATTATATTTTCACCTAATTTCATGCCGTGTTTTATTATTCACTTTTAATATAAAAGTGCTCACAATAGTTAGAATATTCCTAATTTAAGTATTTCGAACTAGTAATTTAGTAGTAAGAATTACTACTCAAAGTAATTAGTACAATTACCTGAAAATGGTTGTCTGCATCAGAGTTCCATCCCAAGATCAAAATGATAATCGGTAGGCAGTTGAAATCCATTCGGCGGTCGCCTCAGACCCCTCCGTTCCTTCTCTGATTCTTTACTGCCAACCGGAAGGTACAGATGAGGATGAGTTGCCTCACGCGGGTACTTCAAGCTACTTATCCCCCTCATTGCTTATTTTCTAATCAAACATTTAGTTCACTCGAGTCATTCAAGAAATTGCGTTTTCTTTCTATATAATATCATGCAGGCTGTATTTAATGAATGAAATCTAATCTGCTTATTTGTACACTTTTAGAAAGATGCATATTCTGTGTTACAATTTTTTCTCTCTGTAATTTATCTCCTTTTTCTTCAAATAAAAAAACCTTTCTTCACAAATTAGGAAAACTACAAAGAACTTTTTATTTGAATCGTAAAATCTAGTGTCACTCTCAATCTATTGAGTACATGAAAGAAAATGTTTTAAAGAACAAATATGTAATTTATCGAGGGCCTTGATTTTTGGTCCACAATATTTTTCTCTAAAATGGATACTTTTCAAGGTGTAGTTTGTTTTTTCACCAATCTTGTAGACGTAGTTCAACTACGCTTGTTTTGCAAAAATATCTAGAAGATTTTATTTAAAACTTTAGAAACAATTAACAAGAACTTTCATTTTTACGATCTCGGTGTATGGATAAGGCTGACCGTATAAGTTGAAATTTGAAATTTTTGGAAAAAGGCTCGGATAAAAGGGTAGACAGGTGGATAGATGCTGTTCAAAATTAGTAAATACGACCGTGATGAAAGACAAAAAATTGGGGAAAGAGTCAGTGCTGAACTAGATTTGGACGCAAAAGAATCACAGCGTCTTGTACCCTGTCTAGAGAAATTAAGAATTTGTTTAATTTCAGAAGTGAGTAAAATAATGGTGTAGTATAGTATAGTATAGTATGGTATGGTATGGTATAGTATAGTATAGTATAGTATAGTAAAAAACATTATTTTTTCCTACTTATTATTAATTTGCATTTGGCAACTGGTCAGTGTAAATTGTGGGCGCTTTCGTTCCGCAGATTCTCTGGTCCTCGGACTTGAGAGAAACTGTCTAGCAAGACGGCTTTGTACTTATGAGATGTGCTCTCAACGTGTCAGTTGAAGACCGCTTTACATGCTTATGAGATGTGCGTCGATTACAAAATTGTTTGTGTACTTACCAGATTTTCTATCAATGCGTCGATTTTAAAATAGCTTGTGACCTTATAATATGTTCTCTCGATGCGCCTATTGCAAGACGGCTTGTGTGCCTATGAGATGTTCTCTCAATGTGTCAATGAGAAGACAACCTTTGGTGCAGATGAGTTGTTCTCTTAATGTGTCTATGGTAAGACTACCTTTAGGGCCGATATTGTAGATTGCGTTTCAAACGTTTTAAGTCCATTGTAGTCAAAACTTTTTCTTCTTCAGGACCACCGTGTGGTACAGCTTACACTTGAGCGCCTGGAAACGACCAGCTTATCTACACGACGACACGTCAGTCACATCCCAGGGGCCGAGTGACCTGTAGATGTCGCGCCGCGGTTATTACACAAAAACGACCACGCGAATCTATATAAGGAGTTCGAGCAGGTCAATAGGCAGTCAGTAGTCAGTTCCCTTCGAGGAAAGTGGTTTTAAGGTGTGCTCTGGGAATTGGTTATCTGTGCCCAGCCTTCTTCAGGGATCTCAACTTTTGTTGCTAAAAAGTCCTACTCAAGGAGTCTGGATCCACTTCCTCCGGCTGACATTGACTTCTGAAGGATCCATGAGTATCAGCGTAAAGGGTCGCCTTGTGATTGGAAACTGTCGTACCTAGTCGATCGGAATTAGTCCGCTGCATTTAGCATAATTCTGATCTCCAATCCTCCATGCCATTAAATGTGCAATCCTATACGGCTACCTACACATATTCTTATGTGGGGTTGGTTCTTAGAAGTTCATTGTTCAGTTCATTGTTAGGATCTGTTATTTTTTGACATATGGTTTCACATGTGAATTTGATATGTAATTTTTAAATATTATTTATGATATATGATTTATATTTTTAAATATGATCTCGTAATAATATGCGATGATTTTAGCACTTAGTAGTTCAGGAAAAATTTTACTAGGTGCGCATAACGTATTATCTTACAATAGAAATTAGTTCTTAAAGTTTTAAGATAGCTGCAAATTTTGTGTATGCTTTCGATAGAAATAATCCTATACAAATTCTATAATCCTATACAGTTCTACAATAATTCCATAAATTACGTTGTTATTCAAATGTGTGTCTCTTTTCATTGAGTCAAGTACTGGGTTTTTTTAAATTAATTAATATTTCATTAAACTAGTTTCATACTGACTATGAACAAAATATCGCCTCTTAGAACCACATAGTTATTTAGTCCTCTCAAAAGCTCATCTCTTTATTTCCACGAAATATTTAGTAAAATTGATGGTACGCTTCTTTCGAGGAAGGAATTAATTTTTGTGAAGGAAATATTTGCTTGATTTTAGATCGAATTTGATTATATCATCTGCTTAGTATTTAAACACAACTCTCTCACTGCTTTTAACTAATAACAACATCCATTTACGTCATTGATATTTCACTGACTACAATGATTATTAATTTATTTCAATAAACTTTTTTTTCAGTTTAGATGAAACTATACCTTTTCATTGAAAAATATATTATAGGGCGAATTCAGTACGATAATTTTTTTGCACGAATTAAACTTTCTTGGATTCAAGATTTTTTTTCTCAGTGTACTTACTACTTAACTTTTTGTTTTATTAAGAATATATGGCCCTGGCATCATTACTGAGAGTTCCTAAAGAGAGCAGCTCTCGAAGTACTAGGATTTGCACATTCGGCTATAATTATAGGTATCCTTCCAAATTTCTGTGACTTGACATTACTTAGATGTCCATTTGGAATTGAACCATTCTTCTATTTTAAAAGCGTTTACTTTAAAACTTTCAATTTGGAACATTTTTAAATTTAAAATCATGTAATTTTTCATGATTCCTCCTCAATTTTAACTATTCTAAGCCAAACGTTGCTAATTGAAAAATGTACGAATTTGAATACTCATGTCAGCAATTGTTTAGTTTTTTACGTGAAATGATTAGGAAAAAAATATTTTGGAAAGACTGATTAAATTAATAAATATTCATTAGTGGACTCTAACATTATACGCGTTAATTGCTAGATGTTGTTTAACGATGCGTTTCGATATAGATATGTATCGTCATCAAGTTATTCTTCACAAAAGATTGTTGAAGGGTTTTCAGAGTAAAAAGCAAGGCTTTCCCATTCATTAACGATGCTGGATGTGTAGAAATCGTAGTCTTCTTCAATTATTTTGTAGAAATCCTTGTAGTTGTTCATGATGTTGTTTTGTTTAAAACCAGTTAAATAATTGGACAGTATATACTGGCAGAAGCCACTAATGGATATTTATTAATTTAAACTGTCTAAACGAAATAATTTTTTTGCATGACTTTACATTAAAATTGTTTAATTTGATTTTAAAGAAAAGAACGTCATGAAGAACCACAAAGGTTTTTACAAAATAATTAAAGAAGATTACGATTTTTATACATCCAGCATCGTCAAAAAATAAAAAGGTCTTGCTTTTTTATTCCAAAAAGCCTTCAACAATCTTTTGTAAACAATAACTTGAAGAGGATATAGATCTGTATCGAATCGAGTCGTTAAACAACATCTACAAATAAACGCATACACTTGTAGGAGCCACTAATGAATATTTAGTCATTGTTTAGTTTTTACATTCTCACACTATTAATTTTTGTAGCTTTGAATTTGAAATTGTGGAAGCCGAATTCATTTCCAGTCGGGCAGGCTGTGCATGCTCAAGTGACAGAATCGTTTCCGCAAGCAGTATGTTGTTTTTCAAAGGAGTTTAGATGACTCGTGTTTTTATGATTTAACGAAAAGATTTTTTTTACAATATTCGGAATATTTTTCAGGCTATACTATATTAGCTAAAAGAACTTATGAATGATACAGCGAAACCTCTCCACAACGGACATTCACGGTGATCGACTTCCTGTCTGCTTAGGAGAGGCGTCCGCCTCAGAGAGTGGGTTGCTGAATGGTAATATGTACGTTCATATTATGTATATTCAATAATATAATTAATAATTGATTTAATGAATAATTATAAATAAATAGAATGAATGAATAAAATAAATCAAATGAATGAATGAATAAATTAATAGAATAAACGAAGTACATTAGTAAATAAATGAAAGAAATGAATAAAAAAGAAGACTAAACTCGCATAAGAAACGATTGCTAATGTGCATCAGGCTAATCACAGTATAGGGAAATAAACTAATTGACAGTTCTGGTGACGATACTGTTACATTTCTAGCCCACCCCTATGTCTGCCGTCAAGATAATGAGTTAGATTGTATTGAAACTTAGGAATGTATTTTGTCATTTGACAGATGAAAAACATTGACTTCAATAAGATATTAATGATTAAAAAATACTTAACGTTGTGAAAGAAACCGATCTATCGGATTTGATTTTTATTGAAAAACATTTCACTGTCGGTGGATAAAAATTTAAAAACGAAAATGAAATTCTGAAACAAAATTAACTATTCAAAAGTAATCAAAAGTAGTGCGTCCTGTAGGACCCAATTGGCCTTTTCAGGTAAAAAATTGCACAAAACTGCAATAATTTCTAGAAATATTTCTGCATAAAATTATTATTATCGAATAGAAACTTTAGAGGAATGTAAGTTATCCTATTCGAAAAGAAGATGTGAATCAGATTTTATTTGACACATGTGCAGAAACTTGAAACTTCGACGACACACTTTTCATTTTTTCAAAAAAAAAATAACCCTTACAAACCGTAAGGGCCCTACTAGACTCAGTTAGAATATCTTACTTCTAGATACTATTGACCAAAAACAACAATAGAAATCCCTAAATTGGCGCATTTTTAGAAATAATATGCGAAAATATAGTCCATTTTGCCCTGGGAATAAGGTCCTGTCCCTAACGGATTGAAAGTTGAACGTTCAAACTTCAATTACTTTTAGTCTAAAGTATTATTCTATTTAAAACTATTTTGACAGTATACTTTATACCAAAAGCGTCAGCGCCTTTTTTCTAGGTGGGGTCAGGGGCATAAACTTACAATATTAAATGGCACAATTTTTACATAGTACAGCAATATTATACTATGTAAAAATGGTACATAATAAATAATAATAATAAATAAGCGATAAGTAGTAAATAATAATAAATAATAAATACAGGTATAAAATTCATATTGCCAAAGATTTTACAAATACTTCAATGATTTCCCCAAGATTTCAAAACGATTTCAATAATTTCACAAATATTACCAAATGATTCCAAAATATTTGTAATATTTCGCACATAGTTCTAAAGATTTCATGAAGATTTCACTAACGTCTCACAATGATTTCGAAGATATAAATTATTTCGCAGAGATTGTAGATAGATTTGAAAGATTTCACTAAGAGGTCAATTATTTCACAAAGATTTCAGGTAGATTTTTGGGAAAATTCAAACCATCCGATGAATTTAGTCATTCGATTTCAGATTGGGGCAATCTAATACTTTGGACCTTTTTGGTCGATTTCTGGAGGGTGGAATTGCTCCCTGTGCCCCAAGGGCTCCACCGCCAATGCTTCACACTATAATAGATACCCTGAAATAAAAACTTCTTATTAATTTATTGAAGTTACTTAAATATCTTCGAGGGATATAAAAGTGAAAGGTTCTAGACATATGCTCGTATCTAAATCAAGGTTATCAAAAACCCCAGCATTTTTTTTCTAATTTTTTTGAAGCTTGGTACTAATATGGTGAATATAGCCCATAAGAGTTTAGCTTGTGCACGGAGAAAATTTGTGTGTTAAATTTTACATAACTTAGTTCGGTAAACGGAGGACATTGCGGCATTATATTAAAA
>JAABKJ010013890.1:0-10216 GCA_011634705.1 Andricus grossulariae
TTAAAAACTTATTTCTCTATCTTAAAATTTAACTAATATATTTTTTGTTGAAAATTTAGCTTTTTCAATTAAAGATTTACATCTTTTGTTGAATTCTTTTTTTTTTTTTGTAGAAAATTCACTTTTTTAGTTAAAATTCATATATTTTATTTTATTTCTTTGGTTAAAAATAGTTTTTTCTTATTAAAAATTGATTTTTTAAACTAAAAATTCAACTCAATTTCTTATTGCGATTCTTTTTCATACAAATTTATTCTTTTTGGTAACAACTTCAGTTTTCCAGTTGAAAATTCATTTTATTTGCTTAAAAACTTATTTCTCTAACTAAAATATAAACAATTTTATACTTTGTTAAAAATGTTTGTTTTTTAGTTGAAAATTCATCCATTTAGTTGAAAATCTATCTTTTTTTCTGGTCGAAATTTTCATTTCTAAATTTGAAAATTATTTTTTATATTAAAAATTAATTTTTATGAATAAAAATTTAAAAATTAATTTTTTCATCTAAAAATGTGAGTATACTTCATTTTTCGAATTTTTTTTTGAAAATTCATTTCATTCGTTTAGAAACTTATTTCTCTAACTGAAAATTAATCTATTCTATTATTTGTTTGACATGTATGTTTTTAGTTGAAAATTTGTATTTTTTTGATAGAAAATTCATCTTTTTCGTAGAAAATTTACCTAATTGATGACATTTTTTTATTTTTTTATTTGAAGATTCATTATTTTAGTTGAAAGTTCATTTATTTTGTTAAGAACATTTTCTCTTTTATGAGAAATTCAATTATTTAGGTAGAAAATTCATATTTTTTCGTTATAAATTCAACCTTGTTTTCAAACATAAGTCTTCGGGGATCCTCCGCCTCGAAGTTCGAAGTCAGTTGCCCAGTGCTGTCCGATGTTTTTTCATCACCCGCATCTTTATACGTCAATTTTTAAATAAATTCTACTTTTATTTAGTGACTTAATAAGTATTATCTAATGAGTGAGAAGGATAGTCCATATATTTGAATATTTTCTCAAATCCTACAATATAAACCGAAACCTAAAAATGTTAAAGTGTCTACGAGGGACTTGACTTTAAACTTCAGCCCTGAGAATGTTGACGTCTCTAGCGACTCTCATTTTAGCTTACTGTTGTGTAATTCCTCTCCTAATGAAAGTGAAAATCTCCTTAAAAATTCTGCAATCTATATTTTCTTTCAAGTGAATCGTTAATATCACACAAAAGACAACTTTATATCATTCATTTGATAAAAATTTATAATACTTTGCGTTATTTTATAATATACTGGTATGAAAATAATACAACATTTATATGAATTATTAAATATCAGAATTTTCACTTTTGGACTTGAGATTTTACATAACTCTTTTGTATTATTTATAGTTCTGTTTTGTACTGAATCCTAAAATAATTGTAAACTTTATATAAATGCAGTAATGTTCTCCATTTACCTAACTAATTGGGTAAATTTTAATGAACACGTTTTCTCCGTGTAAGCAAGTTCAACACTAGGCTTGAAAGGTGCCGGACCCTTTAATGCTTTAGGATACACTTATTTATATCGACTTGATTGAAATTTCATATCCTCCTATAAAATCTAATTCGATAAGCTGCAGTGAATAAACGTTCCAATCTCTGAAAAAGAATTGGTCATAAAAGAGGGACAGAATGTAAGATTTATCAAGTAAGTACTCAGCGACTTATGGAGTACAAACTGTGTTTTCCTTTTCCTCGTAAATATTTTACATCTACTGTCATTTTTTAAATTAAAGTTGCTGTTGGTGAATAGCTGAATAGAATATAATAATATAAAAACCGACCCGATCGCGTTTATGGTTTTTTGCGCAACCCTTTTTAAGCTTGGTAACAATCAAAAGCAATGTAAAAAAACGTTTATCCACGACACTTGTTGCAGATTTATAGATCTCATTAAACTTCGTAAACGCGATATTAACTTTTATATTTCATGGTAGGAAACAAGTTTCGACGCAGCATTTGTATAAAAATCAATGTATTCTGTTGTTGTCGTAAAAGTGTAAAACTGGCGAGATTGTAAGTCCAATATCTCGTTAAAGTGAAGGAAGAAAATGTACTTTCGCCCTGACGTATGGTAATGAACCGGAGCTCCCCGAGGCGTCCGCGAAGATGCTCTGTATTTCGAACTATGATTTCTGACTTCACGTGGCACTTTTCGCACCGTGAAAATCTGTAAAGGGGACTAGGGTAGGCTGCACCCCCAAACCATATGTGAACTTGTCTCGCTCTTACGTTGGTATACACTTGCGCAGAGAATGTTTGAGTACTAGCTGGTTTCGGTAACAGCAGCGTATCCAAACTTGCCGTTCTTATAATGTTTTTCCAGGATAAATGGCCTTTCCGCTGGGCGAGGTGATTCTACGGGGTTTGAGTTGCCATGGTAACCCCGTAACGCCATTAAGCAAGCACAGGGTTTCTCTCTGCGTAGAGCTTGTACGAGTCAAGGTTCGGTTCTGGACGACGTGCAAAGAGAAGGAAAGCAAGATGAAATGAGAGAGACGGAGAGAATGATAGGAGAGAAGAGACAAGCAGACGGAGAGAGAGAGAGAGGGGCGAAGTAAGAGAGGGTGAGAGTGAGGGAAGGGGCAAGAGAGAGACAGATGGAAAAGAGGAAGAAAGATAGAAAAGGGAAAGTAAGAAGGCAAATAGGAAGATGTAAAGGGGAAAGAAAGACAGAAAGGAAAAAGAGAAAGAGAGAGACGAATACAAAAAGAAATAGTAAAAGAGGAAGAGAGATGCACCATAAAAATAAATAACTCGCGAGCACGGAGGTATAAAGGTGATACGTGGCGCCCTATAAGCCAAGGGGTAGTGGGGTTTCGTAACGCGATGCTGTTGTTATCTGAAAAAGAATAAAATGAAAATTACAGGAAAGGGGAAGTCAGCAGTTCCCCTTTATTTGGACGTGCCCGAATATTTTCTATATGCCAGTCATGCGTTGTCTGAAAATAGCTATGGGGCTACGCCCCACAGTGGGACCAAAGGCATATTTTTCGTTCAAAAAAGTCTACAGACTTCAATTTTGCCCCGATTTGCGATTTTTTTTTTATAATTAAAGTGCAATAAATTTCAAAGAGCATCTTGGTCATAGATTGTTAAACTGTCATTTGTTTATTTACAATATGTTTACTCAAAGTATGAGAAAATCGACATTTTCCACATAATTATTATTTACTCTTCAACAGCAGTTTGAATATAATAAAAATCATCTTGAATCAACGCAAGAGTACTCCCAGAATACAAATAATTTGATTATTGTATTGTTAATTATTATAAACAAATTAAATTAATAAATAGCCAAATATCGTAATTGTGGTTGAAAAACATTTGTTCTTAGCTAAAAATGCTTCAAATTATTGTGAGAGTGATTGTTAGTCAGAATATTTATGAATCATTAACAATTAGAATTGTTAATCTTGAAAGCAAATGAAACAAATGCACAGCTTTGGCACTTTGGTCTTGAAAATAATTTGTTTTACTAAAACTGCTTGAAGTTTCTGTGAGACAGATTTGCAGTCACTATTTTTATTAAATTTTCATGTATTTAGAAAAGCTTTCTTGTATCCTTGAACTTCGATGGAGTGAAGTTAGCTGTCAACAAGTGAAAATCACTAATTTCGCTTTCACTTGTTTCTACAGCTTCAAACAATCAGCGCTAGATGGCTGATCATATAACAATTGTTCTGAAAAATTTTTGTAGCGACATATTTAGATTTGCTGTTTTTCAAATTTGGATTCCCCTGAATCATTTGATTTACTGCAGATATGTTTGAAAATGATATATATGTAATTCTATTTGTTCATTTTAAAAAGTTTTGTCATTTTCCCTTTGGAAAAATTGGCCTTCGCCAATCTGAAGATTTTTTTTAATAGCAGGTGGGTATCAATTGTAGGAGTTATGTATCTTTCAGTCTTAGGTAACCAATAAATGGATCAGAATTCACCAATAAACTGTGTGCTAAATCTGTGTTCGTAGCAATACGAGAGATCTTGCGTGTTTTAAACTGTCGAATATTTCTTAAATCTTTATTTCGAGCTTCAGCTGCTTCTTCGGAATACTGTCCAATTGGTAAAAGAAAATGTCTCATTACATCCGGGCCATGCAATAGAATCTTGTGGACAGTAACAGGCATAAAGTACCATGGGTACAAACGTACATAGAGATGAGCGGTTTCAGAAGTATATTTCTGAAATTCGAGCAAGTCTGTTGACTCTGAACTTGTCAACTTGTGTAAAATGTAAGCAAATCTTTCTATCAACTCTAAATTTTCTCCGGTAATCTCTGCCGTTAATTCAGGATCAGAAAAAAATCTTCGTGCAGTATTCCCATCATTGGATGTATCTGCATCTTGTTTCACGGCATCAATTATCAACCTAGCTTTCTCTCTAAACGCAGCACATATCCCTTTTTTTGCCATCTCTTTTTTCTCTTTCAAATAATCTGAATCTACTCGCCATTTATTAAATTCAAGGCGATATGGTATATGCAGTGTGTTCTCCATGAAATGGATCCTCGCATGTAGTGTAGACAATCCATAATCATAGGGCTTTGTATGGACAACTTTAATTTTTATTCTGTCTAAGTCATTCATCTCTTTCGTTGTAGCTTTGCAAAGATAGCAAGTCATGGTTGATGCAGTTTTCGAGAGAGCCTGACAAACTTTTTCGTCCACCATAGTTAATTCCATATCAGATTTTATAGCAAATGTAGCAATATTAGTTTTCACTATAGTTCGCTTTAGTTTTGCTATTTCTTTCTGAAGAGCCGATATCACTGAATTTGTTTTTTCTGCTCTCTTTGGCGAATTCATAAAGTATTGGCCTGCAATATATTGTTGAAGATGGTTTAGGATTTTGCCATACCACTTTATGTTCCGAATCATCTAAAAAAGGTTAGAGTGGTACCATCGAAACAGTAAAAATACTCTCATCAGTCATGTCTGGGTCAATTTTCTTTTGTTTGTATGTACTTTAATTTAAAGAACCATCACAACCATATTTTATAATAAATCTCAAATTATAAGGTTCCTTTTGGACAGGAAGAGAAAGAGTAGGGTCTTCAAATAACCTGTGTATCGTATGATCCAATAATGATTGTAAATTGATTTCAAATCCCCTTTGACTTCCTTTCATCAAACTTGAATAGCATTCTTCTTTTGCTTTTACTACATCTTTATGTGATGGATAAATGTTAGGATTTCTACTGCTTGTTTGGACGTGAATAATGTGATACTGACTTTTTATCAGATTAGCTTGCTCCATTAGTGCTAAAGCTTCCTCTGTTGTGTAAGGAATTAGGCAGTCATTAGTATTGTCACACTCGTCAGAAGATGACTCTGAATCTATGATCATTGATATTTTCTTTCTATCAGGTACGAGCAGTGAGCGTAAAAAAGCTTCTCGAATTTCGCTGTCAGTGTATGCACCAGCAGCATACTTATTCCACAATAAAATGGGTTCTATTGTGAACCGGTTTATATGATTAGCCATCTGGCGATGATTGTTCGAACCTTTAGATACAAATTAAAGCGAAATTAGCGATTTTCACTTCTTCAAAGCTAAGTTCAGTCGATCGAAGTTCAAGGTTACAGGAACGCTTTCTTAAATACATGAAAATTTCGCGATAATTGAAATTTGATCACAACAATAAATAATAATAATGGTTTATTGTTAATTTTTCATAGAAATATTGACAAAATATCTCACAAAAATGTAAAGCAGTTCTAGTGTAAAAAAAATTATTTTCCAAGCCAAAGCGCCGAAGCTTTATATTTATTTATTTAATTTGTGCACAAGATTAACAATTGTTGCATTTTAACGAATATAATTGAACCTATGTTATTTTCAAGAATATCTGCATCAATAAATATGATAAAAGGAAAGCCGAAATTGAAAAAACAACAAATTACAAGTTTGTGCAAAAACTTCTTTATAACAATTCTAATTGTTAATAATTTATGAATATTCTGACCAACAGTCACTTTCACAATAATTTAAAGCATTTTTAGCTAAGAACAAATGTTTTTCAAGCACAATGGCGATATTTTTTTAATATATGAAAATTTCATGATATTTGAAATTAAATAATAACAATAAATAATAACAATTACTTATTGTCAATTTTACATAGAAATAGTGACTGCAAATCCCTCTCACAAAAATTTAAAGCAGTTTTGGTGCAAAACATTATTTTCCAGGCCAAAGTACCAAAGTCTTATATTTATTTATTTTATTTGTTTGAAAAATAAAAAATTGTTGTATTTTCACAAATATAATTAAAAATATATTATTTTTAAGAATATCTGCATCAATTTAGATAATAAAAGGAGAAGCGCAATTGAAAAAAGCACAAATTTCCAATTTGTGAAAAAATTGATTATAACAATTCTAATGGTTAATAATTTATAAATATTCTGACTAAAAATCACGATATTTGGCTATTTATTCGTTTAATTTATTTATAATAATTAAAACATACAATAATCAAATTATTTGTATTCTAGGAGTACTCTTGCGTTGATTCAAGATGATTTTCATTATATACAAACCGTTGTTGAACAGTAAATAATAATTATGTAAAAAGGTCGATTTTCTCATACTTTGAGTAAACATATAATAAATAAACAAATCGAAGTTTAAAAATCTATTACCAAGGTGCTCTTTGAAATTTATTGCACTTTAATTAAAAAAAAAACGCAAATCGGGGAAAAATTGAAGTCTGTAGACTATTTTGAACGAAAAATATGCGTTAGGTCCCACTGTGCATAACATCATGCAGGCAGAATAAGAAAAAGAAAGAGAAAGCAGTTTACTGCAATTTGTATAAGTCTTCATAGCAATTGAATATTGTAAGGAACATCAATATTACAAATAAATGTTGTGAACTGCACTAAAAAGTGCGTTTAAAGTGTCTCTGCTACAAGCTGTATTTTTTTGTAAGTCTTGAAAAGTGTACGTACCTCATCTATGTCATCATTTTCAGAATCCTCCTCAGCAAGAAGTTCCTCATTGTCTTCGCAATCGTAAAATCTCTCATCCTCTTCGTCCGAAAGAGTATCAGAATCATCTGATCTAGAATTTCGATCATGTTCCATGTGACACTGAAGTGATTGTGCCTCATTCGTATCTATGTGTATTGGAGGTGGGTCCACATCATCGTCCATGTCCTGCAGGAATTGATGAATTAAAATTTATTCTTAGTGTGAATGATATATCTGCACTGATCACGCCGGCTCAAAGTGGAATGACATAAAAAAACTGGGCTCAAAACAAGTTGTAGAACTGAATTTATTACCGAATTTGGATTTTTTTTAAATAAAAATTCATCGTTAAATTTTGAAGAGGACCATGAAAGTCAATTTTTAAATTCTTGTTTTTCTAATCTTTTATAGTTATGCAAAGTGAAGAAAGAATGTCGATTTTTACGATTACATTTCTTATCTTCTTGACACAATTTTTCCTTTCTTCAGTGTCGCATAGCTTGGATCAAATGTGCAAGGGTTGCATGAAAGAAAAAAAATTGATGACTTGTGAAGTAATTGTTGAAGGCAAAGTATTTTAACATATAGTCAGCGTGATGGATTGTTAGTTTCGGTATTTATAAGGGAAAAAGGATCGTTTTTCATTTTTATGCCGTACAAAGTATCTTGCAGTAATGTAGAAGAAAGGAAATTTGAAAGGATATTTGTCTATAATTTTTTTTTAACAACTTGTTGCCGCAAACTAGAACCACCGATTCTAACAGTGGCGACTCGTATCACGTTTTCCTTCCCAGGGTGTAATTCAGTGACACGTCGAAGCTGCCTCTTGAGAGGAAGAAGGTGATCCTGTTTTAAAAGAACCAAGGATCCTAATTTAATTGGGTCAAGATTCGTTCGTGACCATTTAGACCTCTGCTGGAGATTGTGCAAATACTCCTTCTGCCAGCGTTGCCAAAAGTGCTGGACCATTTGTTGTAAATGCTGGTATCGGTCTAGTCGTTTGACCTGGATGTGAGATAAGTCTGGTTGTGGCAAAGCAATCAATGAGTCTCCAATAAGGAAGTGTCCGGGAGTTAGAGGTTCAAGGTCATTGGGATCAGTACTGTGTACAATTCGGAGAATGTTAGTTGAGTCTCGCCGATCACTCGCTTCAAATGGTGTTTTACAGATTTGACAGCGCTTTCCCATAACCCTCCAAAGTGTGGGCATAGGAAGGAATAAAATGCCAATTTATTCACTCTGGCGATGAAAAATTTGTTACAGTTTCTTGATGTTTAGAATCATGTAACAATTTCGCAAGTTCGTTAAGCTCGTTTCGAGCGCCGACAAAATTTGTTCCGTTATCCGAGTATATAATTTGAGGACGACCTCGGCGAGATATAAAACGTTGAAAACAACTCAAGAATCCGTAGGTCGTTAAGTCTACCGCTAGCTCTAAATGAACGGCCTTTGTCACAAAGCATACAAACACACATAAATGCGCCTTGGTAGTTATTCGACTTCGAGTTCCGTCTTCGACAAGGTAATGCCCTGCATAATCGACTCCGCAGGCGTTAAAGGGACGAGCTGGTGTGACTCGTGCCGCAGGCAGATTTCCCAATGTTTTTACATAAAATTGGCCAGTATTGTTCTCGCAGAGATGCTACCACGCTTTGACATCCAGCGTGCATTAATCAGCTATGTTCGTCCTTAACAATTAATTTGGTCAACAAGTGATCCGACGGTAATATAATGTGATGCCTTTGATCGAAAGGAAGAGATGCGTTGTTTAGTCTTCCGCCCACTCTGAGCAGACCCAATTCGTCAAGAAACGTTTTGAGCGATTTAAGCTTGCTAGAGTTTGAAAGTTCCCTTTTTTGTTCAATACAATGAATCTCAGTGCGAGAAGATTCTGCCTGTGCCAATTTAATCAGTCGAAGTTTCGTGTATTTTAATTCTTGGGGTGTAAGAAATCCTATCTTGAGATCGGTAGTTGGCCTAGCTAAATTATTACAAATTCGAAAACAATATGAGAGTACCCTAATTAATGTCACGAAGGAAGAGAAACGTTCGAAGATGGTTGAATCTTGTTTTGGGAGAGTAGCTTGATTTGAACTGCAGCTTCTTTTAATTCCGGAAACGATTTCAAGATTGATAGCTTCTGAAATGGGCCAATTATCAGAGTCCTGTGATAATCAATGTGGCCCATGCCACCAGATATCTGATGTCGGTGGTTCAGATGGATCGATTCCTCTTGAAATAATGTCCGCAGGATTGTCAGAAGACGAGACGTGGTTCCAGATTCCATCTTTTGTCAGTTCTTGTATTTTTGTTGTCCTGTTAGCTACGTAAGTTTCCCATTTGCAAGAGGGTCCTTTAATCCACGTGAGTGTAATCGTGGAATCACACCACAAAAATATGCGACTGAAGGTCATATTTAGTGAAGTAATCACTTTAGGCGAGAGTTCTGCAAGTAAAAGAGCCCCGCAGAGTTCTAATCGTGGCAATGAGATCCTTTTTAATGGAGCCACTCTTGATTTTTCACACAAGAGATTCACGGCGATATTTCCTTCGTCGTTTATCGAGCGTATGTAGATCGATGCTCCGTATGCCTGTTCAGAAGCGTCGCAAAACCCGTGAATTTCTATTGTGACTGGATTTTCACATAGAATTAATCTTGGAACACTTACTTCATTGAGGCTGTACAGCTTATTTCGAAATTCGACCCATTCAGTGTGCATTCTTTGAGGCAAAGATTCGTTCCAGTCCAGTTTCAGTTCCCAAAGTCCTTGGAGGAGAATTTTTACTCGTACAGTGGCAGGACCAACGAGACCGAGAGGATCAAAAATTGGAGACACAAGTGACAAAATAATTCGTTTTGTCACTTTCAGCTGCTCTGGAATTTTCAAAGAATATTGAAGTTCGTCGATATTCGATTTCCAAATCAGTCCCAAAGTTTTAGGATCCTTATCTCCCTGAATCAGTCCAAAACTGTCGAAAACTGCTGCCAAAAACACTCGTTCATCGTTCGATGCCCATTTCCGAAGTGATAGACCGGCTGAATCCAAAATTGACGTATGTTCATCCTTCAGTGTTCGCGCCTCTTCAAGGAAGTCAGCACCTGTTAGAAGATCATCCACGTAAAAGTCATTTATGATAGCTTTACTCGCAGTTGGATATTCTTCTTTCGTCTCCTCTCCAAGTTGCCGCA
>JAABKJ010013891.1:0-10216 GCA_011634705.1 Andricus grossulariae
TCAATAACAATTGATGCTTGTTTAAACAAATTTAATTAACAAATGCACTGTTTGGCTATTTTCAGAGGTAGAAACTTCATTCTTTCAACGTAATCAAGTGTAAATGACTAGTTTTCAAACCTTTAGGGAGTTTACATAACAATAAGCAGTTTCAATTGTTAACAACAATTATATAAAAAAATTGTGCATTTGTGATTTAATTATGTTCAAACAATTATCAATTGTTATCGATTGATAGCAAAAAGTGATTGATGAATAATAAGCTGCTAACAACATCATAGAAACGCAATTTTATCTCCAAAATTGCCTGAGCCGATAAAAATCGGTTTATATAATTGTTGTTAACAATTGAAATTGTTTATTGTTATGTAAACTCCCTAAAGGTTTAAAACCTAGTCATTTGCGCTTGATTAAGTTGAAAGAATCATCATTTGAATTCTCAAGGTCACTTACTTCAAGTACAACTTTTCGCGTAGCAAAGGCGGAAGTGATACGGAAAGAGAAGTTACTGAAAGCGGGAAGCCTTCCTGTAACCTGTACGCAGCGGAAATGCGTTTTTCGTTTCGTTGGGGTCTCGAAAGACCCCAAGTTGTAGGAGGGTTAATACAATTTGTTTATAACAATTAACTTTACAAGCGAACATTTTTTTCTTTCTCATAACTTTGCGTAATGAATTCAAGTGACGGAAAGTATGAGAAAAATATTGTCTCGGAGATCAAAAATGAAATTAAAAAAATCGACACTTTTTTCGCTGTTCGCATCAACAATCATCAATCAAGTCTTGTGCTTAGACGCTGTCTTGCCAATCCAGTGAACTTAACAAGTACAAATGCTACATGAATTAAAAAACATCTAGTTATTAATTATCCCGAGGTCTTTTTTTTATTTTCAACCACAGTGAATAAACGTTTTCAAGGTTGCCGTTGACAGAAGAGCAAACATTAGGGACACAAGCAAATTCCAGCCAGCCACCAATTCCAATATACAAAAAGGAGAAAATCGGCGGAAGAAAGTATTACAAGTATTTTGCGTACTTGTGGACGAAACAGAAGTTTGACGCCAATGGTTTCTGAATTTATAGAAACAAAATTTTCATAAATTTATAAAAACGGAATATCCGTTATGCCCTAAACAGCCCTAAAGTATGAAGCTGTCTCAAATAAACATACAATTCTTAATTTTAATTATGTTTTGTTAATCAATGATGTAATCTTCTGGTATCGATAAACAGATTTTTTCCGTGTATAGTTGCGTAGATGAACAAGTATCAATATTCCTGAAAAATCTGATCTACATAAGAGATATTTTTACTAGATTTTAATTTCAGCGGTTCAGATTATTGAACCAGTTTGCAAAAACAACCGGTGTGCGAGATCTGAAAACGACTGTGCCCGCTCAAGAAAGGCAGATTTTTTGTAACGAGATTTACTTTTTTTTCAAGGGAACCAAATTGTCGAGAACAAGCTTCCTTTATAAACATATTGTCACTTTAGAGCCACTCACATGCATACCATGTGATGAAGATGGGCAAAACTAAATAGCATGTTTACAAAAAACACTTATTTCAAGAAATCTCTCATCCCTTTTTACCTTTTTTAATAGAGCTTCAATAAATTTACAAGGACTGTGGAATCGCAATTATTCAAAGCGAAGTAGACTAACCTTAAACGAAAACAGTGTGCAAAGTACCGAGAAAGAAAGCCATTTCGTTGAAGTGAAGAGAAAGTTTTAAATCTTCACGCTGTCTCGTGTTTTGCCACCTGTACTTGAGTGCGTCTGGAGCACCATCTGATTAAAGCCCTGAGCCAAATTAAATACAGAAATTTTAGCTTGGAAGAAGCGTTAGAGGGGAAAAGGCAGTGAATAAAGATTCTTGCAAGGATTAGCCGGTCGCATGCTGTGTAACTAAAGTGAAAAAAAAACGTACTCGAATTAACCTTTGCTATCGTAACACCGAGAATCAAAGGCCATTCGAAGAAACATAAAACATGCTTGAATGTCCGTAACCAGTCTACATTTGAGCCGCTGGATAGTGTAAGGGCATATAAAATTCACATAGCCGTTCCGGTTGGCCCCTGTTGTATTTAAAATCGATTTTGAAAATTAAATTTTTGAAACATATTGCTTTGTAGGAAATTTCACGGCCATATGTTTCAAAAATTTAATTTTCAAAATCGATTTTAAAGACAACAGAGCCAACCGGAACAGTTATGTGAATTTTATGTGCCCTTACAGTATCAAGCGGTTCATTTTTACCATTTTCATTTTCTCGAGTGGGAGTCAGACATTTTAAATAAATTTTCGCCTTTCTTGTCCAGACGGGGTTTCCTAGCAGAAAAAATCGTTTGTGTGGACATTTCTTTCTCTCAAAGGTAACCTTTTCAAGAGTCGCAGCTTTCATGTTAGCCAGTGAGAAATCAACTTCAAAGAGAAAAGTCTAAGTTCAGACAAAGATTAAAATTAGTCCTATTTTAGTATATTTTTTCTCGAAACGTAGCTTTTCACTGCAAAAGGGATACTCATTTACCTATTGTATTTTATCGCTTGTGCGCCCGAGACACGAAACAAACAAATAGTGTTTCTTAATGCAAAAAACTTTTCTATGACAATAAAACACGATCAAACAAAATAACTATGTTGTAAGAATTGACATTTTTCATAGGACGACAAAATAATTTGCTGGAAAAAAGTTTTGCAGCTTGGTGGTCGAAAACGTTCAGTTATTACATATCGCCGACGTTTCGGACTGGTATCAGTCCCTCTTCAAATACTCCCCACGTGGAAAAATTCTACGGAAAGCGTTTTACGGAAATTCCATGTGGAAATTCCACATGTAAATTCCACAAGGAAATTCTACAAACATTTCTACAAACAAATTTTGGACTAAGTTGGACCTCCGGAGATGAGCTGCGCTCTATAAAATCACACTCAGGACATCACACTTTTGCACCAGGTATGCGAACAACATCTTCTTCGAGAAAATTATGTTACCCACGTTAAGTCCTTGCATCAACAGTGATTTCTTCAAGGACACAAGGTTGAACCAATGCTCTGGGTTTAAAAAACACATCTTCTCCAGGGAAGTCTGGGTTTTACATTAGCTTTGGGTACGTAGAGGGGGTTCCTCGAGGTCATGTGATCCAGCCAATGCTCTAGGTGTAAAAAACACATCTTCCCCAGGGAAGTCTGGGTTTTACGTTACCTCAGGGTACCTAGAGTGGGTTCCTCGAGGTCACGAGATCCAGCCAATGCTGCGGGTGTAAAAAACACATATTCTCGAGGGAAGTATGGGTTTTACATTAGCTTTGGGTACTTAGAGTGGGTTCCTCGAGGTCATGTGATCCAGCCATTGCTCTAGGTGTGAAAAACACATCTTCCCCAGGGAAGTCTGGGTTTTACGTTACCTTAGGGTACCTAGAGCGGGTACCTCGAGGTCACGAGATCCAGCCAATGCTCCAGGTGTGAAAAACACATCTTCCCCAGATAAGTCTAAGTTTCACATTACCTTAGGGTACTTAGAGTGGGTTCCTCGAGGTCACGAGATCCAGCCAATGCTCCGGGTGTAAAAAACACATCTTCTCCAGGGAAGTCTGGGTCTTACGTTACCTTAGGGTACCTAGAGTGGGTTCCTCGATGTCACGAGATCTAGCCAATGCTCCGGGTGTAAAAAACACATCTTCTCCAGGGAAGTCTGGGTTTTACATTACCTTAGGGTACTCAGAGTGGGTTCCTCGAGGTCACGAGATCCAGCCAATGCTCCGGGGGTAAAAAACACATCTTCTCCAGAGAAGTTTGGGTTTTACATTACCTTATGGTACTTAGAG
The DNA here is from genome assembly GCA_011634705.1 of Andricus grossulariae. Classification (NCBI taxonomy): domain Eukaryota; kingdom Metazoa; phylum Arthropoda; class Insecta; order Hymenoptera; family Cynipidae; genus Andricus; species Andricus grossulariae. The sequence goes on from JAABKJ010013891.1 coordinate 3,825, forward strand.
TGGGTTCCTCGAGGTCACGAGATCCAGCCAATGCTCCAGGTGTAAAAACACATCTTCTCCAGGGAAGTCTCGGTTTTACATTACCTAAGGGTACTTAGAGTGGGTTCCTCGAGGTCACGAGATCCAGCCAATGCTCCAGATGTGAAAAACACATCTTCTCCAGGGAAGTCTGGGTTTTACGTTACCTTAGGGTACCTAGAGTGGGTTCCTCGAGGTCACGAGATCCAGCTGATTCTCCAGGATCCCTGATGTAAGTCCCTCAGGGACATGAGATTAAATCAAACTTCCCTGGAGAAGATGTGTGTTTTACACGTGGGGCATTGATTCAATCCCGTGTCTTCCAGGAGCTTACTTCAGGGACCCTAAAGTAATGTAAAACCCAGACTTCCCTGGAGAAGATGTGTTTATTACACCTGGAGCATTGGCTGGATCTCGTGACCTCCAGGAACCCACTCTAAGTACCCTAAGGTAATGTAAAACCCAGACTTCCCCGGAGAAGATGTGGTTTTCACACCTGTAACATTGGCTGGATCTCGTGACCTCAAGGAACCCACTCTAGGTACCCTAAGGTAACGTAAAACCCAGACTTCCCTGAAGAAGATGTGTTTTTTACACCTGGAGCATTGGCTGAATCTCGTGACCTCGAGGAACCCACTCTCAGTACCCTAAGGTAATGTAAAACCTAGACTTCCGTGGAGAAGATGTGTTTTTTACACCTGGAGCATTGGCTGGATATCGCGACCTCGAGAAACCCACTCTAAGCACCCTAAAGTAATGTAAAACCCAAAATTCCCCGGAGAAGATGTGGTTTTTACACCTGGAGCATTGGCTGGATCTCGTGACCTTGAGGAACCCACTCTTGGTACCCTAACGTAGCGTAAAGCCCAGACTTCCCTGGAGAAGGTGTGTTCCTTACACCTGGAGCATTGGCTGTATCTCGTGGAACCCACTCTAGGTATCACAAGGTAAATTAAAACCCAGACTGCTCTGTAGAAGATGTGTTTCTCACCCCTGGGGCATTGGCTGTATGTGCTGACCTTGAGAAACCTACTCTAGGTACCCTAAGGTAACGTAAAACCCAGAGTTCCCTGTAGAAGATGTGTTTCTTACACCTGAAGCATTGGCTGTATCTCGTGACCTTGAGGAACCCACTCTATGTACCCAAAGGTAATGTAAAACCCAAACTTCCCCGGAGAAGATGTAGTTTTTACACCTGGAGCATTGGCTGGATCTCGTGACCTCGAGAAACCCTCTCTAGGTACCCAAAGGTAATGTAAAACCCAGACTTCCCAGGAAAAGATGTGTTTCTTACAACTGGAGCATTGGCTGGATCTCGTGACCTTGAGGAAACCACTCTAGGTGCCCTAAGGTAATGTAAACCCCAGGCTTCCCTGGAGAAGATGGAGCATTGGATGTATCCTGTGACCTTCAGGAACCCACTCTAGGTATCCTAAGGTAATGTAAACCCCAGACTTTCCTGGAGAAGTTGTGTTCCTTACACCTGGAGCGTTGGCTGTATCTCGTGACCTTGAGGAACTCACTGTAGGTACCCTAAGGTAATGTCAATCCACACTTGCCTGCAGAAGATGTGTTCCTTACACCTGGAGCATTCGCTGTATCTCCTGACCTTGAGGAACCTATTCTAGGTACCCTAAGGTAACGTGAAACCCATACTGCCCCAGAGAAGACGTGTTTCTTACACCTGGAGCATTGGCTGGATTTCGTGACCTTGAGGAACCCACTTTTGGTACCCTAACGTAGCGTAAAACCCAGACTTTCCTGGAGAAGATGTGTTTCTTACACCTGGAGCATTGGCTGAATGACCTGACCTTGAGGAACTTACTCTAGGTACACTAAGGTAACGTAAAACCCAGATTTCCCTGGAGAAGATGTGTTTCTTACACCTGAAGCATTGGCTGTATCTCGTGACCTTGAGGAACCCACTCTAGGTACCCAAAGGTAATGTAAAACCCAGACTTCCCTGGAGGAGATGTTTTTCTTACACCTGGAGCATCGGCTGGATCTCGTGACATCGAGGAACCCACAACAAGCACCCTAAAGTAATGTAAGAACCAGACTTCCCCGGAGAAGATGTGTTTCTTACACCTGGAGCATTGGCTGGAGCTCGTGACATCGAGAAACCCACTGTGAGTACCCTTAGGTAATGTAAGTCCCAGACTTCCCTGGAGAGGATGTGTTTCTCACACCTGGAGCATTCGCTAAGACTCGTGACCTTGAGGAACCTTCTTTAGGTACCCTAAAGTAATGTAAAACCCAAACTTCCCCGGAGAAGATGTAGTTTTTACACCTGGAGCATTGGCTGGATCTCGTGACCTCGAGAAACCCTCTCTAGGTACCCAAAGGTAATGTAAAACCCAGACTTCCCAGGAAAAGATGTGTTTCTTACAACTGGAGCATTGGCTGGATCTCGTGACCTTGAGGAAACCACTCTAGGTGCCCTAAGGTAATGTAAACCCCAGGCTTCCCTGGAGAAGATGGAGCATTGGATGTATCCTGTGACCTTCAGGAACCCACTCTAGGTATCCTAAGGTAATGTAAACCCCAGACTTTCCTGGAGAAGATGTGTTCCTTACACCTGGAACGTTGGCTGTATCTCGTGACCTTGAGGAACTTACTGTAGGTACCCTAAGGTAACGTAAAACCCAGACTTTCCTGGAAAATATGTGTTTCTTACACCTGGAGCATTGGTTGTATCTCATGGCCTTGAGGAACCCACTCTAGGTATCATAAGGTAACGTAAAACCCAGACTGCTCTAGAGAAGATGTGTTTCTTACACCTGGAGCAATGGCTGGATATCCTGGTCTTGAGGAACCTACTCTGGGTACCCTAAGGTAACGTAAAACCCAGACTTTCCTGTGGAAGATATGTTTCTTACACCTGAAGCATTGGCTGTATCTCGTGACCTTGAGGAACCCACTCTAGGTACCCAAAGGCAATGTAAGACCCAGACTTCCCTGGAGAAGATGTATTTCTTACACCTGGAGCATTCGCTGTATCTCCTGACCTTGAGTTACCTACTCTAGGTACCCTAAGGTAACATAAAACACAGACTTCTCAGAAAAAGGTGTGTTTCTTACAACTGGAGCATTGGCTGGATCTCTTGACCTTGAGGAACCCACTCTAGGTACCCTATGGTAATGTAAATTCAGACTTCCTCGGAGAAGATGTGTTCCTTACAGCTCGAGCATATGCTGTATCTCGTGACCTTGAGAAACCTACACTAGGTACCCTAAGGTAACGTAAAACCCAGACTTCCCTGGAGAAGATGTGTTGCTCACACCTGGAGCATTGGCTGGATCTCTTGACCTCGAGAAACCCACTCTAAGTACCCTAAGGTAATGTAAAACCCAAACTTCCCCGGAGAAGATGTGGTTTTTACACCTGGAGCATTGGCTGCATCTCGTGACCTTGAGGAACCCACTCTAGGAATCATAAGGTAACGTAAAACCCAGACTGCTCTGGAGAAGATGTGTTTCTCACACCTGGAGCATTGGCTGGACGTCCTGACCTTGAGGAACCTACTCTAGGTACCCTAAGGTAACGTAAAACCCAGACTTCCCTGTAGAAGATGTGTTTCTTACACCTGAAGCATTGACTGTATCTCTTGTCCTTGAGGAACCCACTCTAGGTACCCATAGGTAATGTAAAACCCAGACTTCCCTGGAGAAGATGTATTCCTTACACCTGGAGCATTCGCTGTATCTCCTGACCTTGAGGAACTTACTCTAGGTACCCTAAGGTAACGTAAAACACAGACTTCCCAGAAAAAGGTGTGTTTCTTACAACTGGAGCATTGGCTGGATCTCGTGACCTTGAGGAACCCACTCTAGGTACCCTAAGGTAATGTAAATCCAGACTTCCCAGAAAAAGGTGTGTTCCTCACACCTGGAACATTGGCTGGATCTCGTGACCTTGAGGAACCCACTCTAGGTACCCCAAGGTAACGTAAAGCCCAGACTTCCCTGGAGAAGATGTGTTTCTTACACCTGGAGCGTTGGCTGTATCTCGTGACCTTGAGGAACCTACTCTAGGTACCCTAAGGTAACGTAAAACCCAGACTTCCCTTGAGAAGATGTGTTTCTTACACCTGGAGCATCGGCTGGATCTCGTGACCTTGAGGAACACACTCTAGGTACCCTAAAGTAATGTAAAACCCAAATTTCCCCGGAGAAGATGTGGTTTTTTACACCTGAGGCATTGCTTCAATCTCTTGTCATCGAGGAACCCTCGGTGGGTGCAACGTTTTGCCGCGGTAGCATAATTTTCTCGAAGAAGATATTCTTCACATACCTGGTTTAAGGGTGTAATGTCCGGAGTGTGATTTTCGAGAGCGGAGCTTATCACCGGAAGTCAAACTTAGTCCAAAATTAGTTTGTAGAAATGTTTGTAGAATTTCTGTATCGAATTTATATGTGGAATTTCCACATGGAATTTCCGTAGAACGCTTTCCGTAGAATTTTTTCACGTGGGTAGTCAAGGCAGAGGGTCAAGTAAAGGGAGTTTGTCTGGTGAGGGAACGCGTAGTAGTGGAGGGGGCTCGGCCCTTAGGCGCAATTAGGAACTACTGAAACATACCGACTTGACCGCTGCGCTCAATTCGGGAAGACAAAAGTGAGGGTGGCTGACCGTGCGCTCAATTCGGTTGCACCGCTGCGAACCCTCTGTAGTACCCATCGTCGCGATACATTAGGAAGAAAAAATGAGACACTAGGAAAAGGAAAAGAAAGGAAATACAGTTGAGGACTAAATATTATGGAGCCCCGCCTGCATTTATGCCAACAATTAAAAATTATTTTACTGATTCTTTCGTTTTTTGGTTTAAATGTAAAATATTTCATATTATGGAAGCGGGAATTAAAATTCCATTGTTTTTAAATTCATTCATTTAGAATTTATCCATGTTATTATAAATAATTCATTGCATGTTTCGAAAAAATAAATTATTTATGGGTGATTCTGAAACCAATCTATTTAGATTATTACTTTTTCCAAATAGGAAAAGAAGCGATCCAAAAATTTTAATGTATTTCTAATATTGCTAATATTTAATGCATTCTTTTTTCAACAATTTTAAATCAAAAGATTTCTTTCAAGAAATTGAGGTAAAATTATTTAGACTCGATTAAAATAATTCTGAAACTATTCATAAGCAAACCCTGCAGATTGGAACAAATCATAAGTTTAGTGTCTCTATTTAAAAAATTTAAAAAATAAGATCGAAAATTAAGTTGAAAAAGTCAAAACCGTATTGAACGGGAGACATTCCAGGGCAATCGGTCCTTTTCAGGGCAAACAAATTTTTCTAACAAAGGAATTTGTGACTTTTAACAGTATTTTTTAATCAGTGTCGTGATATATTCCTTTTCGATCTTAATTTTTTAATTTTTTAAATAGAGACACTAATCTCATGTTTTGTTCCAATCTGCAGGGTTTGCTTATGAATAGTTTCAGAATTCTTTTAATCGAGTCTAAATAATTTTACCTAAATTTCTTGAAAGAAATCTTCTTATTTAAAATTTTTGAAAAAGAATGCATTAAATATTAGCACTGTTAGAAATACATTAAAATTTTTGGATCGTTTCTTTTCCTATTTGGGAAAAGTAATAATCTAAATAGATTGGTTTCAGAATCACCCATAAATAATCTTTTTTTTAAACATGCAATGAATTATTTATAATGACATGGATAAATTCTGAATGAATGAATCAAAAAATAATTCAATTTTAATTCACGTTCCCATAATATGAAATAATTTAAATTTAAACCAAAAAAAAGGAAGAAACAGTAAAATAATTTTAAATTGTATGCATAAATCCAGGCGGGGCTCCAAAATATGTAGTCATGCACTGTATTTCCTTTCTTTTCCTTTTCCTAGTGTGTCTCTTTTTCTACCTAATGTATCGTGACGATGGGTACTACAGAGGGTTCGCAGAACGTTGAGTCAAAGACAGAAATATTCTTTAACATTATATGTGTGAAGCGATGTCAGTTTGATTTTCGTCAAAAAATTTTTGACTTACCTGTGACACAAAATGTGTGAAAAACAGGAGAATTGACCCTCAACTTTGACTACGTCGACTTTGAAGGCCTCCGCAGGTTCAAAAATTGGTACCAGAAATTTGAACAAATTCATAAGTATTCAGTGACATGTACTTAACACATAGCAATTTGTTTCACTTAAATTTAATGATTATTTTAATTAGTAGATCTAAAAATGTAAAAAATAATTCTCTCGGCTCTGGATAGAGATTTGAAGATGAACTCTAGCTTAAAAGAATCTTCTCAATTCAGCCGTTTCATCTCAAAAGTTGACCGGTCAATAAAAATGATTAATGTCTGAATTAAAAGCGTCCGAATAATTTCGATCTTA
>JAABKJ010013892.1:0-10216 GCA_011634705.1 Andricus grossulariae
CACCCGCTCTATCATGGCATCTTGTTTACGTATCGTTCTATTACTCGAAGACAAATAAATTTGCCACTCTGAAAATTAGGGACTTTATAGGAAAAAATCTCAGCTTTCTTCTAATACTATTTTGAAGAAACAAAAAGTGTCGAAATTTGAAAAAAAGGTCACATTTATTTTTGATTTACAAAAATTGGGGTCAAATTTTGACTATTTCAAAAATCGTTACGACGACCAAAAAGTTCGTGAAAAAATCTATCAAAAACTTTTGCAGTGAAATTTTGTTTAAAGCAATAGGAAAAAAGTTACAAAAGTTTGAAAGAAAGGCTTTGCTTAAAAAAAACAAAAATTGTACCACATCCACTTTGATAAATAATCATCATAATGAATTACTTTTTGGTATGAGGAGTACTATTTAATAGGACTGCAATTCGGACAATTTTTAGCCCGATCAGACAACTTTCATTTTCGAGGTGGGTACACTTGAGAAATTTTATGCCCCTTATATATCTTTTTGAACAATTGGAAAATGTTTTTAGCATATTATAATTTTTTAATTTCATGCGATTTTGTATGTTACAGTAGGGTGGTCCAAATTTATACCTGTAAAAATCCGACTTTCGATTTTCGGTGATCGATCCCCCTCCAATTTGCTTGTCTTCCAGAAAAGAAATTCCATTTTGTTTTCAAATCGGTCAACATTGATCCGTGCCTCTGGGCTTTTAAAATTAACGCGAGGCTTTTAATGGAAAAAGCTCGGTTTTCGAAAAAATGGGAAAAGAAGTACTTTTTACTAACTTTTTATAAATTAAAGTTTAGTATTGTGCCCGGGAAATGCCCCAAAACATGAAAAACAACAGTTTTATGTAAAATTCATGCTAAAGCCAGTATTTTTGGGTACTTTTGCAACACTAATTATTTTTATTAGATAAGTGACGCGTTTCAAAGTATTTCCTATCTTATTTTGAATTGTTTGAAACATTATTATTCGTTTAAACAATTTTTTTGCCTTCAAATCCTAAAAAGTTATTATTTTTTTGAGATAAATGATATAGTTGCTGAGTTTCAAGAATAAAATTTCTTGTTAAAATAATTTGAAAATTATTTTTAGGAATTTCATTTGTTTCGACAATTTTTTACCCCTGTAAATCTTGAAAAGTTACTACTTTCCGGAGTTAATAACGCAGTTAATGAATGCTATAAGTGATAATTTGTGTGAAAGACATTTTTCAAACTACAAATTGAAACAACTTTCATTTGTTTAAACATTGTTTCACCCTTGTAAATCTTAAAAAGTTACTATTTTAGGGAATTAAGAAGTCATCTAACGAATGTAAAGAATGATATTTATTGCGGAAGAAAGTTTTGCAATTATTTATACAATTAATAATCATTTAATTACGCCTTCTAATAGTAAAGGTGGTGAAAATTCTTTTTTTTTTTAATCTTTTACACTACGTCGCTTATTATTCAGTATTTTCTTATTTCACGACTTGTACCCTAAATGTTCAAATGTTGATCATTTTTTAAACTAGAATTTTCTCCATGTTTCCTATGTCTCATAAATTCAAGGAAACAATAGCATTTTACGATTAATAGAGAAAAAATGTTTGAAACAAGTAAAATTGTTTAAATAATTGCCATATATGTCAAGCAAGAAATATTATTCCGAACATTCATTAACTATATCATGTATCCCGAAAAATAATTATTCTTCACGATTTACAGGCGAATCGAAAGAAAATCAATAATTGCGTGCGAATTCAATAATGAAAAAGAGGGGATGAACGGCTTTGATGAATGGAGAGACCGACTCGATACGAAGACTGATCGAGGAAGATCACTCTGCGCTCGATACCGCTAACGACAGGTGCTTTTGCCAGGAAGTGCTCCTACCTTTTTGCTACCAACTCCAATTCGGTGACAGGTCGGGATTTAGGTGCAAAACAAATCCTCTTTTAACTGTTTAGGGAATGCCTAGGAGGATCACCAATATGTTTATTAAATAATTTAAATTTAGGGAAATTAACGCAACAAAATTATATAAATTATTATATAGAATGAGAGAAAGTTATTTTTTTTAACCCTTTTTCATATGGGGGCTCAATAATTAACTCCCTGAAGCACTAACATAATAAAATAAAATATCATCATTCTGTGTCCAGTGATAAGCGAAGTGAAAAATGTGTGATCCAAGCGATTCTTAAGAAATCAAAGAAAGAGATTCCTTTTTAACCCGTCTAAAATATGGGCACTCAAAAATCCTTTCTACAAATTTTCTAAATTAATAGCAACTGATTGGTCATTGTGATTTCCTATTATAAAATCTAGAAAATCAATTAAATGCAATTGAGGATTGTAAGGAAGTGAGAAATAATTAGATTTTTAACCTGTTTAAATATAGAGCTCATCCAATGCGTTTTCTAGAATTTGAAACCGAAATGGAATTTTACTTTCAACTTCGAGAATCCGAAATAGTGGATAAAAAGCCAAATTAGATCAGAAAGAAACCTTCGAAAATCCCCTTTCGCTTTTGTCCGTCGAAAAATCAACGATTGTAGATATGTTTCTATAACTAAGATTTAACGATACAGTTGAATTTAGAATCGAATCAACTAAAGTAAATAAAAAATGATTACTTGTTGAAGATAAATTTTCTACGAGCTCAATAATTTGTTAAAATTCATCAACTGACCGAATCTATTTCAAATCAGGCAGGTTCTACACTTGAAGTCAGAGAATCTGTCGTGGGCAAAATATGTTCTATTTTGAAGAAAACGAGGTAATACGTATTTTGGCGATTTGCGAAAAACAATTTTTTTCACGAAGTCATGCGTATTTGAATTTTTTTGCTTTGTTTATCAAAAAAATTACAATTTTTTCTTCAAACTTATATAACTTTTGACCTAAATCAGATGTTAAGGATTTATTTCCAGATACTGGTAGAGTTTATCGCCCAATTTTGGTAAATTAGTACTATCATAAGGAAAATACTTTGTGAGTTTCATGCGGGCTAAAAACTTTAGTGGCCAGAAAATTTTTTTTCAAAAAAGCGAATTTTCGGATCTTTCTTGCAAATAACAACAGATACGAAAAAAAGTTAGAATAATATTTTGCATCTTAAATAATTTCTACAAAAAGTTATTTTACCCACTTATGATATCTTGCACCATTTCTGAGAAAAATACAAAATTGAATATTTCTTTCGAAAACTGCATTTGCAGCAGAGCAGCCAATTCTTTTAACTGTACAAATCTGTTAATAACTATATTATAACGTGGTGGCTAGCCACCCGTTATGCATTCTTCTACAGCTTTTAAGAATTGAAAAAATTAAACACTAGACCGCGATTATTCCCAAGGCCGGCACGAGCTCAAATTAGAATATAGTTTAGAGATAAGATCTTATTGTAATCTAAGCTGTGTTGAATGAGAGCGAATTTATTTCCTTATTTTTATTTTAGGAAAACAAACAGAGAACGAGTTATTTAGGTTAGAAATTTCAGACTATTTTTTATGTAACCTGTTACTACTAATTAGGTTTGATTAGGTACATGGAGTAATAAGATAAAGAGGACCTGACGTCCTACACCATCCACGCACAACCAATGCCACCAAGCACCACGCCACCCACATGCACCCACTGTCACTTCACCATCACGGGCCCGTCGAGATGCAAAATGATCGACCCCAAATAGTCCGAACACGGTGAGGGAAATACCAGACCATGCTAGATCTGATACCACAACATTAAGTCAATGTAGCAGGACGGCGCAAGCACTTAGTTTCGTTTCGGCCATCAAGGAAGTTAGAAGTTCTTTGAGAAGGAGATACATAGCCACAAAATTCAGTGGGACAAGTCCACTATTTCGGCCTGATTGGCATAGCATTGTTTTTTTGAGAATAATTATGTTCGCTTGTGTCTTTATTCGAGTTTCTTAAAGTGTGGGTTATGAGAAAGTAAGATTAAGTCCTTGTAAAACTTGGTTGGCATTAATAAAGCTTAGAATGGGTCTAGCAATTCAGGCTGACGCCATGTTGAATGCAGTAGGCCTCATTGTAGTTTAAAATTAGGATAGGATAGAGTCAAGCTTCCTTTTATTTCAATTGCTAAAATTTGAGTTTGTAGCGTTTTTCTCGCACCCACTAATCCCTCTACTCCGAGCTAGGTAATTTTTATAAGAGAACAATTTAAATCATCAATTCGAGAAAATCTTTTTTGGAGTGACGACGAGGAGGCGTCTGGCGCCAACCCAGGTAATTATAATAATAACTTCCTTTTGTGTATGCCACATTTTGAGCGTTGTTCCCCGCTTGGCGTCTCAAGAGCTGGGAAGAGTGTTACAAAAGTGGCGCCCAACGTGGGGCTAGAAAAAGCGCTACAGGTTGGGACATGAATTTTATTAAACATTAAAAATTTTCAAATCATGTTGAGGAGATCGAACCGATGCGATCCAGCTATGATGGACATGTCAAATGTAGCACGGCTATGTTTATTTGCCGTGCCATTAAATCCGGATACTTCTGGATTCTACTAATATACTATGTATGTTTGCTTATTAAAAGCCATGTATAAGGCACCCTAGAAATTGATTGTTGTAGGTTCAATTGATTCAACCTTTTTGATATTATAAAATATCCATTGATTCTTTTTGATTTATTTTACCTGTTATAATTATGGCAGTGATTCTGTGATTCTATTGATCATGTGATTTTTTTGGTATCTTTTTGTGTAATATTTAATAGGAAGAATTTTTCGGATGTTTCGTCTATTTGTACGGACTTTAGAATTTTTGAAGTACTTTATCGCCGGGATTTCATTTAGAAGTGCGGGATTATTTTCGACTTTAGGAATTTTCGGAAAGTTTTTTTTTGTATTTGCGCGATTTCAGGTTAAAATAACTTTTTTTGAAAATTTAGAATTCCAACATCAAAGTTGACCGATTGTGGGCGGAAAACACAGACTCAATAATAAATTGGGCAAGTTCACTGACGGTAGAGGAACTTCGGGAAACTTTAGAATATCTCAGCCTATCCACTGATGGGGATGACATGACGAAGAGGTGGCGCCTAGTAAGGTTCCACCAGCCTTTAGTAAATTTCCGAGTTTTCTTATGAAATTAGCGGATCAACCAACGTTCGATTGCAGAGTTTCATTCAGTCACGATTTTTCAGGGACAGGAAATCGGTTCTGAAGTAACTATACCATCGGAAATATTGGATAATCGTGTGAAAGCTGCTAATGTTTCTCTGCCGAATGAAGTCATGCAAGCTTGCGGTGGTTTAAAGCCATTAAAGCCTTCGGAAGCTAAAGGTTGAAGAATCATTGAGAGAATCCGCCCAAAAGCTTGAAGCTGAGGCAATAATAAGTCCTGGTAAAAGCGAATGGTGCAACCCAGTGTAAATGATTAGGAAGCCTGACGGAGATTATAAGCTTTGTATTAACTTTAGAAAATTAACTGAAGTAGCCAAGAAGGATACATACCCAATGAGAAATATTAGCTCACTTTTAGACAAACTTTCATCCGCACGATATATCTCGAAGATTGACCTTAGTCAGGCATTCCATCAGATTGTTCTCTCCGATGAATGTAAGGAATTCACTGCTTTCCCAGTACCGGGCAAGGGGCTTTATCATTACAATCGTATGCCATTCGGGTTACCAGGAGCTCCGGCAATATTTCAGCGATTGCTGGAACGACCTTCAACACCAGAATTTGAGGCCCACGCCTTTGCGTATATGGATGAGATTATTGTGGTCAGTGAAACTTTTGAAGAACGCATTCATTGGTTAGAGGATATCTTGGATGTCATTATCAATGCCGAACTTACGGCCAATGCCGATAAAAGCGAATACGGTTTTTGTCAGGTACGTTATCTCGAATATGTACTGGATAAAATAGGAATGCACCCTGACTCGGAGAAAATCGAGACAATAATATCTTATCTGGCTCCTACTACTTTGCGCAAACTTAGACGATTTCTGGGTATGGTATCGTGGTACAGGCGATTCATAAAGGATTTTGCTCAACAGACAGAACCACTCTGTCAATTATTAAAGAAAAATCGAAGGTTCGAGTAGGGAGAGGACCAGGAGAAGGTCTTCCAAGAATTGAAATTCGCATTGATCTCCGCTCCCACGTTATCTAGACCAGATTTCAGTTTGCCGTTCTGTTTACAAACGGATGCAAGTAGTACGGGTTAGGCGACCGTTCTGACTCAAATCCAAAATGGCGTGAAACACTTCATAGCCTTTACTAGTCGACCCATGCAAGGCGACGAGAAAAACTACACCTTGATGGCACAAGAATGCTTAGCGGTGGTATGGGCGGTTGAAAAGTTTAGACCTTATTTGGAGGGTTATCACTTCGTAGTGATTATGGATCATAGTAGACTCCGATGGCTCTATCACTTGAGAGATCCTACTGGGAGATTAGGTAGATGTGTCCTTAAGTTGTTACAATATGACTTTGAGGTTGAATACATAAAAAGTGCCCTTCACCATGTACCAGATGCGCAGTCGCGCATGTTTGAGCCAAAATATGAAGTGGTATGTGCCATTGGCGAGAGTGACGATCTTTGGTATACCCGAAGAACCAAATTGGTCTAAGAAATGCCATATCAATTTCCGGAATGGAAATTAGACGGCAATCGATTATACTGCCATCGCCCTGACCACCTGATTGATCAATTGTTGCCTGATTTGGAGGCATGGAAGCTGATCTGCTGTTGGAGCTTCGAGGCAAGGCAACGAGTGAAGTGCAAGATACTGCGACGTCTGGGCACTTAGGTGTGGATAAAACTTCCAATCGTCTTTCGTTTCTTTACTTTTGACCTTGCATGTTTGACGACGTTGTAAAGTACGTCCGAGCTTGCCAAACTTGCCAGAAAATGAAAGTAGATCACGTAGGCCCAGTGCGTCTGATGGGTAAACGGGTGATCTAGCAGCGTTGGTCGGTGGTAGCGGCAGATATACTGGGTCCGTTCCCACCTACTTGCTCTGGTTACCAATATGCCTCGGTCTTCCAAGACATGTTTACTAAATGGATCGAAATCATGCCTCTTCGAAAGGCCAATGCCGCTAACGTCCAAAAATCATACAAAGAATCTGCTATCTTTAGATGAGGAACTCCGGAAATACTGCTCACCGATAATGGCACTGAGTTTGTGAACAAACTGATTTCCAAGGCCGCATCGGAATTAGGGATTAGGCATTCGACTACTTGACCATATCACGCTCAAGCTTATCCGGTTGAGAGGGTTGATCGCATGCTAAAAACTATGATATCATCTTTCATAGAGGGTGATCATCGTAGCAGGGATAAACACCTACCCAATTTGCATTTTGCGTAAAATACGGCCATACATAGTAGATAGTAGATGATATTGTGTAGCAGAACACTCATATTTTATAGACGGCTATAGATTATGTTGCGAAGAAGTTAGCTTCGAAATATGCAGATCCGTTCAAGGTTGTAAAAGTAATATCGCCAGTAGTTTATGAGATCCAAGATGAGTACGGAATAATCGAGGAAGCTCGTTTTAAAGATTTAATACACTATTGGTCGATTGATCTAAACTTAATTAAGGAAGACCCTTTTCCGCAGCAAGAAGATGAGAAAGAAAATTCCAATGTTCCGTCCGGAAACGGTTTCCCAGGTACGGAGATGGAGGGGCTACACAGGAAGAGGAGTGATCCGGAGGCCGAGGCAATGCAGTCTCGATTATCTTCTAACGGTCTGGAGAGATCCGGTCGATCAATGAGATCTGTTCCGTCGTTCCCTAACGTAACGCAGAACCGTCTATACCGCCCGGTGACGGTGCCGGAGTTAGAAGAAAAGAAGAAGCTCCTCACAAAAGAAAACGGGGAAGACCCCGGGAAACAGGTACCTCGGAGCCGGGGTTAGGAACTGCGGAAATTCAGGAGAAACCGAAGGTCCAGCAGGAGCCAGGGACAGTCCTGGAAGGGGCCGACCTCCTGTTCGAAAAAGGGAAGTACCTCAAGGGAGAACACTTAGCATCCCGATCGCGCACCTTGTGCGTCGCCGTGGTCCAGGAAGGCTCGAAAAGCTCCAAAGGAACAGTGTCAAAGGCTCCATCACAACCGAAGCAGTGGAGGAGAAAGAGGATGAAGGACCCCGCTGAAGAAACCTGCTTAGAGAAAAATAGGGTACCTTCCGAATCCTCTTCCCCTTGAAAGCGAAAGATGGAGATCGTAGTTTCTCGACAAGATATGTGCAATGGCGATATTACTGCGAAGAGCGATCGGGAAGATCCAGTTACCATTGAGGGATCACCGTACCCTTTTTCCTTACGGGACCTTTCAGCCTCGCACCCGACCCCTGCGCCGCCATGTCGGTCAATGACGAGTCCTCGCCAGCAGACGATGTTCTCTTCTGGAAATAACTCTCAGCAAACATCGGGTGGTCAGGCTGGAATCAGAGTGGCTTTGGAATTTCGTGTAGTCATTCAGGCATTAATTAGTCTTAAGCTATTTCAGTGTAGTAATATGTAGCCCTTCAATCATTAATTAGTCGTAAGCCACTTTCGTGTAGTCTCTAAGTCTCTAGGGGCTCTAGGTTAGTTGTTGAGTTCAATTTCTTTGTTTTGTTCATCTTAGCTGCCTGATTGAAGAATTATTAGAGAACGCAATATGTTCCGAGATTTTGAAAATTTTGTCCCAATTTTAAGAGAGTTCAGACAGGACTACAGTTTGATATGGAACTCTAGATTTACCACTAGTTAAAGTCGGTTGCGACAGAAAGCAAAGATTTATATTAGTTCAACTAAACAAAAATAACTAATTCATAATGACTTCGAGGTACAACAATCATTTTCTGTCAGGGAGTCTGATGGATTGCATATTCTGACTAATATATATTATTTGTATCATGAGAGAACAAGAGAATAATTAATATCATATTCCTTTTGTCTATCACGAGTTACCTAGAACATTCATGTTTGTTTTTCCGAGGTTTTTTTTTAACCCAATTATAGTCGATTGACAGAATACTCAACGCAGTTATGCTTCTAAACTTAATGAACAATCTGAAGGTAGGAATGGTGACGCCTGTTGGTCTTGGGACCCCATGGGTCAGTCTGGGAGGGGATTTTTGTAACGTGGTGGCTAGCCACCCGTTATGAATCCTTCCCCAGCTTTCAAGAATTGCACAAATTAAACACGAGACCGCGATTATTCCCATGGCTGGCACGAGCTCAAATTAGAACATTTTCAGACTATTTTTCATGTAACCTGTTACTACTAATTAGATTAGATTAGGCACCCGGAGTAATAAGATGAAGAGGACCTGACGTCCTATACTAGCCTCGAGAATCCCAGAGTCCGTTCAATCAGAAAATCCGGCAGGTAAAACACTGCCACTAAATACTACGCCGGCCACGCACAACCACTACTAACAAGCACCACGCCACCCATACGCACCCAGCTTCACTTCAACATCACGGTGCCCATCGAGATGCAAAACGATCGACTCCAAATAGTCCGAAGACGGAGAGAAAAATACCAGATCATGCTAGATCTGATACTACAACATTTAGATGCTGCCATCTTGGCCGGCCGGCTTTCTACATACCGGAACGGGCCGAGTCCCTTCCGCTGAAGTCTTTGAAATCAAACTCATGAGGAGAGGACCTACTGGACGGAGATTGTAGCGCGAGCGGGAAAAAGCAGTCAAGGCAACAGGACGCCGCAAGAACTTAGTTTGTTGTCTGTTACGTACCGTCAAACTCGCTGTCGATGTATGTCAAATTATAATATTCAATTGTTTGTTGTTAATGTATCGATACGTGGAGGCTTCTACAAACTGCCGAATTTAATGTTATGTGATTTTCGTTTTTACTAATGGGTTCAGTATTACCGCTCTCGGACTGAGAGTTCTATTGTTGTCATGTATATTTCTGCGGGGGGGGGGGTGATTTTTAAAATAGACAAAGGTTTGTTTGAAATTTAGTACTTTTAAAGTTATAAGTGATTTTATTCAAATATATATTAATTAATTATATATATATATATATAATTAAGAACAAAAGGTTAACAACCACCGCAGGGTACCACTGGGAGCAACTGCCATCTAAAAACTGACATCGGCTCCGAGTAGGACCGCGGTAAATCCCATTCATGGCCACGTCTCACAATCGTGAGATGGGTGGTCACAGGACACGACGAAATATATATATATATATACATATACAGGGTGTACCAGTAC
>JAABKJ010013893.1:0-10216 GCA_011634705.1 Andricus grossulariae
GTAGACGTGCTCGGACAGCACCCCGACGGCTTAAGTCTTATTACCTGATTGACAGGTCATAAGACTTACATTGTATTAAAATATAAGGTAATTCTAGGATAATTTTATCCTTAGAGAAAGAATACAAAGAGAAGCAAAATAACAGCTCACTTTTATTTTGAATACATCAAGTGAGTACTCTAAAAAGCACTAGACCTTTATAGAGGAAAGAAATCTTTTTAGTGTTTTCTTTGTTAGATAGAGGCTACACATCGCGAATAAAAGGATATATTCATTTTATTGCTACTTAAGCAAGTAAATTGTATTCCTCAAGAACTCAGGAAAGCAAAGTATTATTCACTGTTCGTGTATGCAACTCCAGATTCCGGTCATGTGGAACAAACTGCACTTTTAATACGCTATGCGAATTTCACCAATGAAGATGGAGGAACATACAGAGTCGAAGAGCGTCTATCGGCCTTTTCTAACTGTACTAAAATAACGGGGGAAGCCATAAACCAGCTTGTAATGTGAAAACTGAAGGCATTTGAAATTCCTTTGGCAGATTGTCCAGGACAAGGATATGTCAATGGCAGCAATATAAAAGGTGCCTACAGAGGAGTTCAGGCGAGAATATTGGCTGTCAACAGTCAGCTTTCTATTCTGCTTCACTTGTCACTCTCTTAACCTTAGCGAAGTGCAAGCAACTGAAAGTTGTCTTGCTACCCTCACATTTTTTTATTTCGTAGCGAAATTGTACACAATATTTATTTTCAGTCCAAAGAGATGGGGAATACTAAATGACGAGGTAGACTGCTCTCTGCATTGAACATCCCGAACTCGCTGGCCAGGATTGACTCCGTGAAACCCCTTGCTGCTCATCTTCCAGGAGTGGCAGACGCACTCGATCAGGTTTCATTATTGAATCTGACAGCAGAATGCCGTGGTGATGTCAATAGACTCAAAACGTATATGCGGACCTTGAATTGCTTACTTATCCCATCGATTTGGCTGAAAGTTTTAAAAAACATTGACATTGTAAACAAAGTAATACAGGCTCGAGATGCAAATCTTGCTGTCACCTGTACAAATTTGAAGAGCTTAATTGCAGAGCTGCAAGCTCTGCGTAATGGAGGATGAGGTAAAATTTTAAATGAAGCTGTCACTGTAGCAAGAAATATCGTACGGCCAGAATATCTTCAATAGGAAACCAAGAGAAGTCGCCAGCGCAAGAAAATGACAAATGAAGTCCACGACAAAGTATTTGAAGATGAAAATGCAGCATCTGATGTGAAATTTAAACGAGCAGTGTACTACGTTATCCTGGACCATGTGATGCAGGATGTCACTGTGCGGCTTGAAGAAATGCACAAACTTTGTGAAATTTTCTCAGTTCTTTGGGATTTACACATTTTATCGGAAGAAGAAATTGAAAAACAGGCCACTGATCTGGTAAATGGATACTCCATGGACCTGCAGCATGAGCTAGTGGATGAAGCTAAGATGTTGAAATCCATCTTTGCTCCAAATTTCAGCGAAGAAACTCTGCAACCTTTACAGTTACACAATGTTCTTCAAGGAAAGAATCTCAATTATTTGTTTCGAAATGTGTGCATTGCCCTTCGCATCTTTCTGATCATTACCGTAACAGTCGCTAGTGCTGAGAGAACATTTTCTTGTCTGAAACGAATAAAAAATGTCCTGTGGTCTACCATGTCTCAGAACATGCAATTCAGTCTGGGCATGCTAACTGTGGAAACTTCACTTGCGAGAAAAGCCAACGTGGAAGCCATAATTTACGATTTTGCTTTAAAGAAGGCTGGAAAAGTTAATAATCTTCAAGAGCAAAGTAAGTTCTCTGTATGAAACATCTAGTGGTAATATTTTTAATAATTTGCAAATATTTTTCTGTCAATGTCCTGATTGGCAACTAGTTTTCAGCAATTCAAAATTTTTTTCATTCTAACTCCAGATTCAGTCGCAATTTAATTACATGGATTCTGTGATGCCAGTGGAAAGGCATATGGGGCATGTCTCTACTTAAGATACCCTTCCACGAGTTGAATTGTGTGCGGCAAACCTAGTCAAATTGTACAATGCCACAATTATATCTTTTCAATTTCAAATCCACAATGTACAGTTTTGATCTGATTCAACCATTGTTCTCAACTTAAAACCTTTGTTGCAAACAGAGTTGCTGAAATCCAAGCTGTGACTAAAGACTGGCAAGACTCTTGAGAACCCTGCTAATATGATTTTCAGAGATCAAACCCCTTAAGAGTTTTTAGAAAATACTCTTTGGACTTGGGGCCCTCAATGGTCTTGTCAAGATTCTGACACGTTGCCTCAATTGTCTTTTCAGAAACATAAGGTTCCTTAAGCGAAAGCTGCTTCAACTCTTTCACTACTGATTACTTCAAAGGAAAACCAGAAGGAGAAAGAAATTCTTAGAAAATTTAGCAATCTAAAAAAGCTGACAGTTTTAGCCAATTGTCTCAGATTTATTCATAACGCGAAAATTAAAGACAAATCTCTTGAAAGAATCAGGAAACTTTCTACAGACGAATATAATCGCGCTTTCCAAAAAGTAATTCAAATGACATAAGCAGAATCTTTTTCGAAAGAACTTCACTCATTGTCGCATCAACTTCCGATAAATTCAAAAAGCAGTCTTTTAAAATTGAATCCTTTCCTCGGGACAGGCCTTTTCAAAGTTGGAGGAAGATTAGCTCACGCTGACATACCCGATTCTCAAAAACATCCAATCATCCTTTCAAGAAATCATCCCAACACAAAACTCATCTTTCTAGAAGAGCACGTAAATCGTATACTTGCGGGAATTAATGCGACATTATTTGTGTACGAGAGAAACAATAAGTCCAAATAAAAATGATAACAGTATTATAGATTTTTCTATATTTCAGTAAAAACATCCTTCATCAAATTGCAGATTGAAAACTCTCAGATCAAATAAAGAATCGTTTTTCTAATATTAATCCAATCTCGGAACGCTTCCCGGCGGGTTACATGGAAAGATCAAGGTGGGAAGAAGAGAAAGAACAGAGAAGGAGAGAATGTGATATAAAGGAGGATGTCAGAATATGCCAGCAATTAAAGAATGAACTAATAGATTGATAGGAGGAGACATTCAGAAAAATCGTGAAATCGAGGTATAACAGATGGTATAGGACAGTGAAGGCGGAAGGAGAACCTGAATATTCGAGAAATGTACCAAAGGAGAGTAAGTGGAACAAAGTTATACGGTTCAGGATGGGGGAAGGGATAAGAGAGTGTAGGTACTGGATAGATGAAGAGGAAAGAAGATTTAGAGTATGTCATCGCGATCTGGAATCCCGGGGGGTATGTTTTTAGATAAATATACTGGGAAGGAAACAGGTAGTGAGAGTTTGGATGACAGAATAAGGTGGATTTTGGATGGAAGTGGAGAAGAGGCTAGCTGGATCATGAAGCTGTAGCAGAGGAGAAAAGGCAAGAGCCATGGGGTAGGGATAGGCCAATAGCGTAATAATGTGCAAGGACAGTAAAGTAAACGTAAAACTTCTCATAACGGGAATCGTAAAAGGAAACGGAAGCCAAGGATAGCGATAGCGTATAAGGTAGTGTCAATAAAAAGCATTACTTAGGTCGTAAGTATTATTAAGGTAGTATAAACTGTTTGTGAATTACTTCAAAAGAAGTGGGTGCCCTCAAAGATCTAAAAGGTTGACATTCTTAACACTGGTTAACATTGTTTAGGATTATGTGTAGTGTAATAATTATGCATGTTATTATATTGTATACTATAATAATGTAGCTCTGTCATTGGTTCACCATGAATTGTTAGGCTTTCTATTATTTGAATAAATAAATAATTATAATAATAGTTCTCTCAGATGGTTTAAGGTTTTATAAGGTATTCATTTATTTCGCTTCTCTTAAACTCATTCAACGACACTGAGCAGAAAACTCAGATACGAAAAAATCATTCGTTGAATCTGAAAAATATATGTATAAAATATATTATATATTTCTCTTAAAAATTGTCTACGTAGATTATCAGGTGACCGAACAATTAATTAATTTATTTCCCATAATTTAATTATCGAAATTCAATAGGACTCCCAGTGTTGTTATATAATAATTATAATAAATATCATTTATAGCAAGAGAATCCTCCCTCCTTAGTTCGAGCATCAGAAATTTACATCTTAATCGACAAAAGAGACAAGTTTGATAAATAAGTGTTTCAAATTTTGACAGGCCACAATGATATAAATAGGTTTTGAAAAATATATTCATTTTTATCTTACCACGCTAAAAGTTTCTATGCTCAATATGACAAGTTGACCAATAGTGACTGGAGTTCGTGAGTAGCTTTTCATTATCATAATTAAAATTAATTTTTTTACCTGCAAAGGCATTTCATACCACTTTGATGCATATCTGAAACATATATTCTATATAAGAGATTTGAAGCCTCTTCTTTCTCCAAGAAATAAAAGATTTCATTGATTATTAATTTAAAGTTATTACTAATTATTAGTAAGGGTGATCAGTAATTATTATTAGGAGTAATTTCTAATGATAAGGGAGCGGATCAGAGCCACTGTGAAGTTAGCTGACGAGCGAAGCTCAGCTCTCACATGCGGAGAACCGTCGGCCCAGAAGAGTGGGGATCGCGAAGAAACGTGCTTGCCCGGCGTACGTGCGCGCGCACACTTACCGCTGGTCTAACCGGGCTATTCTGCATATGAGAGCCGAGCTGCGTTCGTCAGCTAACTTCACAGTGGCTCTAATCCGCTCCCTGCTAATTTCTCTATAAGCGAGACACATATAAAAATTTTTGAGCCCTACCCTGGTTAATTATTCAATTATTAATAATGAAACTAAACGTACATGACATCCGTAATAGTATCGCAGTGATCCACTATTATTTGACCAGCTTGACATTTGTATACTAGACGTACCATCAAGCCAAAATAATAAGTTGCAAAGAACAAAATCAGGAAACCATCATCCTTCACGAGAACCATCTGATCGTGAAAATGGCACAAACACATTTAATAAATTTGATCCCGAAATTGGATCAAAATGATATGCAGCGTTTTTATACAGATTTCGCATTTTTTTATCAGCCAATTGTGTATTAGATTTCAGGAGTATCAACTATTGCCCACATTTTTTTATCGTAAAATAATTAAGTTTTGATTAATATTTGAACTACGTAAATCGAAAGAAACACTTTTTGAAGGTGAAAAAATTTCCCAACCCATAAAGATACATAGCCCGTTATAAAAAAAATTGGGATTTCTTTCCCATCCTAAAATAAAAAATTTTTCTGAAAAATTCATTATTAGGCCTGAAATTTAAAATTTCCTAAAACATTTCTTGTTGGGTCTAGAAAACTGTAAATCTTCCAGAAGTTAGGATCAGAACTATGTTAATCTTTTGGAAAAACTTCAGGAAAGAAAAAAACTTAATTTTTAGGATGAAATATTTGTTTTTTTTTTTGTTGTTCAAATTAATTTTTTTAACTGAAACTTTAACTCAGGACTGAGGATTCATAATTTTAATTAAAAATCATCTTTTTGGTTGAATATTCAACTTTGATTGTTGGTTGAATATTCAATTCAAGGGCTTTTTTAATTATTGTATGGGGTTTTCTAAATATTCAAGCTACTTGTAAACAATTTTCAAAAAATTTCACAAGATTAAAGGATTTCAAAGATTTATTGGGATTTAAACGCTTTTTTCTAAAGAACTTTAATGAATATGTTTAATTCAATTTATATTTAAGAGATTTTAAATGATTCATACTTTGCGGAATAAATTAAATGTTATTTCAAGGGATTTTTACAAATTTCAACAATTCAAGGAGAGAAGATTAAGATTTAGAGGACCTCCAATTATTTCAAATTTTTTGGGAAATCTTACAAATTACGATGGATTTTAACGGATTTCAAAGATTTTAGTGGATTTAAAAATATTTCCAAGGGTATCAAGAAAGTTCAAGAGATTCCAGCAGGTTTTCATATGGATTTCAATTAAATTTGAAGATATTTTGAAGATTTTGAAGAGCCTAAGGGCCTAGTCAGACTAGAGACCTAGAGATGGTGAACCAGAGGAGGACGCGAGTTCTCATGCTCCCAAGCCATGATGTGATCGCCACGCCGAAGGCTGAATGGCACCCGGGTTAACAAATTCTTGAATTCACCACGATGTGTCCCCTTCAGTCGATGCGGACACGTCGGGGTCACAAAGAGGGTCTCTTAACAGAGACTTTGGGACACCAGATCTAATCCAATAGTATGTACAACCGCACCCTGCAAGTGATGCTCTGCAATTAGTGTTCTTATTTCCCTAGAATCTCATAGGACCAAATTGCTACACACAAAAAACTATTTTAAAAAATGAGGCCTCCGATCCGATACCCTCAGCTATCCCGCCGTCAAAGGTGGAGGGCTCCTCAGAGGCCATTCACCTTAGCGGTGCCCAGAAATCGAAAGCTTGCACAACGCGGCTCTCAAAAAACAACAAAGGCTAGTCACAAGGGGTCTTAGATATCGCAGCATCATCTGGAGCAACTCATCCTGCTCGGTCTACGGGCAAGAGTAGGAAGGACTCCAAGTGACATCGCGAATTAGTCTATTAATGGCTGAGACGGGAATCTCATTGATGCACGTAAAGGTACATAAGAGCAAAGGCGCCTCGACGGTTCTCTCCAGGCGTATGGTAATGGTGCAGACAGGGATTGCCCTAATACAGAACACTGGTCATACAGAACAAGGGTGAGTGACTTGAGAGGGTGTGGATCCATATATAAGGGGTCACGCGAAAAAGTACCAAGGGCATGTATAGCCATCAAGAGTATGGATACCTTTTTAGATCCTAAGCTCTGCTCCAGGGACCTCACGCTTATTAAAATGAGAATTGAGGGCAGGAGCGGAGGAAGACTAGAGGAGTATATCGCCTCGCCTTATTTCCCGGGCGACGCTGAAAAGCTCCCACCTCCTAGAGAGGTCGAGGCGCTGATTCAACAACTTCCAGTAGAATAGAATTCCTCTGCTGTTGGGTTGTGACGCAAACTCACACCGTACAGTGTAGGCGAGCATCAACATTAGTTAATGTAGTTAAACATTAACAGCAGAGAAAGGAATTTAATTAAATACGTAGCGGATACTGAGCAGGAGATCCTTAATCGTAGCGATACTCCTACATTTCAGATTAGGAACAGGAGTAAGTTTCTCGATTTGACTCTGTGCTCGGAAGAACTGAGGAGCCGACGAAGAGTCTCTCCCAGATCACAAATATATCTTGTTCCACTTATCCCTAGAAAAACCAGCGATTTCAAAGATAAGAAAAACCCCAGGACTACACATTGGGCCTTATATAAAGAGAAACTCAAAGGCAGGTTTGTGGAATTTCCCACAAGATACTGTAACATAGATGAGTTAAAGCACGCCGCGGATTTTCTGCGAAGGGCTCTGATAAGATCATATGAGAACAATTGCCCTACAAGTACAAACAAATCTAGAAAAGGACTAGAATAATGGAACAGCCACCTGGAGAAGCTCCGTAGAAAGAGTACAGCATCGTACAACAGGACGAAAAGAACTAAATTACCTTCTGACTCGGACATCTGTAACATGGCCCAGCATGGGGCTTCTGCGAGAAATCTAAGAACATTCTAGATACAGCGAGGCTCCACAAGATTCTGGCGAAAAATCCAGAGTCCCTTCTCGGGATCATAGTGCTTGATAATGGCCGGATTACCGTAAACAAATTAGAAACTCTAAATCACCTGACGGAAGTCAACTTCACAGGTTTTCAGTGAACTCAAACCGACCGAGAGGAGAAAGGCTGGTGCCGGATGAGGAAAAAGACCAACTGGAATTTTGCCGCCAATGTCGCTGGCATCAAGGAGGTGAAATGGGCTATTGGGTGCTTGTGCCCTCCTAAATCACCGGGGGCGGATGGCGTATACCCAGTACTCTTACAAAAGGGCATGGATTTCGTCGTCCCCTCCTCTGACGAAACTATTAAGGACAAGCATAAACAGGTGCCACTGGCATGGAAAGACGGCAGAGTGCCTTTCATTTCTAAACCTAGGAAGGAGAGCTACAGTGCTGCTCAAGATTTCCGGCTGATCAGTTCAACTTCTTTCATTCTGAAGACGCTAGAGAAACTGGTCAAATGATACATCAAGGATGAGGTTCTTTTAGCTTCCCCGCTGCACAGAGGGCAGGACGCCTTTTAGGCAGGCTGCTCTATAGAAACTGCACTTCATGCTGTCATAGCCAAATTGAAGCAGCAGCTGGAACAGGGAGGTCGTTCTGGGCACCTTCTTGGACAAAGAGGGTACCTCCAGCAATACCCCTCCAGAAATCATGTGACAAGAGACTTCGAGGTGTGGCGTACCAGATTAGATAATAAGCTGAATACAAAGCATGCTACACCTGAGACGACTCGAAGTCAGATGAGGCGAAGGCCTAGTCAAGGAAGTAGCGCCGCCAGGATGCCCGCAGGGGTGTGTCCTGTCACCCCTCCTATGGTGCATGGTAGTGTTCATCCTCCTTTATAGACTGATTAAGGAAGGGTATTATACCCAGGGATATGCGGATGACTTTATAATCCTCATCAGGGTGGGTCATCTGAAAATGTTGATGGGTCTTACATGGTCGGTGCTGCGCATCGTAGAGATCTGCTGCGACAGCTTAGGGCTCTCGGTAAATCCGGAAAAGACCAGCCTGGTAATTTTTACGAGAAAGTGCCAAGTGTCAAAAGTTGACACCCCTGCATTCCGTGGTGAGAGGCTGACGATCTGACTCAGTTAATTATCTGGGGGTCATACTAGATGGCAAACTGAACTGGGTGAAGCATTTGGAGACCCAATGAAGGAAGTTTTCCATGGCATTTTGAATGTGCAGGAGAGCCTTTGGTTTGACGTGGCGTCTAGGGCCTGAAATGCTTGCATGGTCTGGAATCAACTACTGAGAGCGAATAGTTTAGGCTTGAGCGCCAGGGGGCCCCATTGGATGCCCCCGCCAGCCTATAAACTAAACTAAGCTAAAAATATCAAGAGAATTAACAAACGTTTTCTGTACACCGAAAATCCGAGTAATTAACCCCTTGGTCTAGACTAACCTACGACTTTCAATAGAAAGTATAACAACTGCTACTCCCCAGATATGAATGAAGTTAGTTCAAAATGAGGTTCCGATCCGTAAAAGTAGATCATTTTTATTGAAAGTTGATAATCAGTAGAGAGCGGATTAGAGCCATTGTGAGGTTAGCTGACGAGCGCAGCTCGGCTCTCACATACGGAGAACCGTCGACCAGGTAGAGAAGGGGACGCGTAGCAACGTGCGTGACCAGCGTGGGAGCGTTCACCTACAGCTGGTCTAACCTAGAGATCTTCAAGGAAGAGTTGAGACAATGTGTGTCATCTTTTTCATTGGTAGACGAATCGTACTCGGAAGTCGATGGAATGCGCGCGTTTTTCAAATCAATATTTATTAAATAATATTATTTGAGTAAGGGAAGCCTTGTTCAGAAGATGACAAATTTTTGTAGCTCCAAGCTATTTTCCGATGGAATCCAAATTAAATTTTGCTTAGAATATTACTTATATTCTGATATTCTATTGAATTTAACTCACAAACCCGTGATGTTGGACTTGGTGTCCAATTCTGTCGATTAATGTTTCGCAGTCACAATTCGCGAAGGTTTTCATTCTTTGGAAAAGCCTTCGGACGTACACTTTTCCCGCAACACGTGTTGCAGTATAAAATGCTGCAAATCACCATGTTTGATCTTTTTCATCAACTTTCCTATTGATAAATTGCGAACATTGCGAAAGTGCAAACACAGCCAACACGAGGGTTAACAAAACTTCAATCCCCTGCGACAACTTCCAATTGCAGCTGGTCTGAAGCACAGTGGAGAGGGTAAGCTCCCTAAACTCTCCCTTGAGGATCTGTAGTCTAGCCGTGGTTTCCGCAAGTGAGATCTGAGCTACGATCGTCAGCTAACTTTGCAGTGGTTTTAATCCGCTCTCTAATAATCAGAATGATATGCATCGGTTTGATATTGCGTGGTTTACTGTGAATTCAGCATTTAAATTTTTGTTTGAAAACTGAAAACTAAAACTCACCATTGCGCCTGTAAAAACCATTGACAGTACTGTAACTCCCACCTCGAAGAGCAGAAAGTAGCGGACACATAAATTTAAGTTGTC
>JAABKJ010013894.1:0-10216 GCA_011634705.1 Andricus grossulariae
GCAGTATCTTATTTCATATGACACGTCCAGAGGTTGACGGACCTAGTATATGGCAAAAGAATGATTTTCAAACGTTGCGGTTCGACTCAGAAAGCGAACTTTGGCGAGCAGTAAAAAAGAAGTGATCTCTAGAGAACGAAAGCAGAGTCTAATAAAATGTATGCAGACTTAGGCGGCCAGTGCGTCAAATCTTTTCGAAAATAAAAACTTTTAAACACGTCTGGATTTTATCTCGAGTCCTCGCTTGCTCGCTACTCGACACCAGAATAAATCGATAAGAATCCTGAGCACATAACCTACCATAAGAAATACTTTATTCTTTCAGATACTCTCTTACCTATATTTTTCGATTGGCTTAAAATATTTTCTAATTTTAATTTTGTCCATCTTCCTCTTTATCCTTGAGTTCTGGAAGATTCTATATTTTAATCAACACGTTAGGGATATAATTTTTTGCAACGCAACATGTAATGCGTCACGAAAATAACGTTGAACTTGTTTACCAAAAAAAATTGCGGAGTATAATTTGATGACGTCGTTAGGAATATTCTAAAAACTAACCACATCGCCCCTTTTATGGTGCTTACTCTCTCTACCAAATTTCTGAAGAGCTTTGCACAATATTGTCAGATATTGCATCATGTGATGTAATAATGTTCTGGAAGATTCTATAGTGTAATCGACAAGTTTTTTACAACCCAAATTGTAATGCGTCATGAGGAATAACCTTGGACTTGTTTACCAAAAAAAATTCTGCAGTTTAATTTGACGCCGTCATCAAGAATGTTCTAGAAGAATATTGAATATTTTATCTATGAGGAAGCTATAAATCAAATTTAGATAGCCGAACCAGGATGTCATACATAACCCTCCGTACCAAATTTCATCTGTACACCTGCAACTTTTTGCGCATTAAATAAATATTTTATCTGTAAGGAAGCAATAAATCATCCTTGAAATAAATATATGACGCAGTAGAAATTGCCAACATAAAGCAAATTATAACCTTGAAAGTTATTACGCCAAAAATTCTTCAGATAAGAAATGACCTTGAACTTGTTGTTCCATGCATTTGGCTGGCACAATTGCGCAATATCACTCTGTGACGTCATCAGGACCCTTCGAGAATTTTCTGGAAGCTTTGCAGAATGGTCTTCATGTCAGCCTGACACTGACACATACGGACATACCTTACACGCTCAAACCTCACACAGGCACGCACACAGCCTTACCTCACACAGACACGCGCTAATACTGATTGGTCCAGAACCCTCCCTGTATATCTACTAGTGTAGAATTTCACTTTTAATCAGTGAGATTAAACTAATTTATAAATTGAGAGAGATGCCAATCATAGTCTTTATTTTCGTCCTTCGTCCTTCGCAATTATTTGTATTTCAGTAATGGGTTTCTTTTACGCTCTCATTTGTAATTAGAAGATTATTGCATGTAGAAAGGCATGATAACATTTTATTTTTGGATAAGAAAATGTACATTTATGAGCACTGTGTATAGTATACATAGGATACATACATATGATTAGATTTCACTAAACAAAACTACACACAATTATTTTCTCACGAAACCAAATTAAACAAAGCAATAAGTTTTTGCAAAGTTGACAAAATCTTTAAAATAATTCAGAAGCTCAAAAACTAGTGATACAATTTCATGAGAACATTGCCTTCTACATATTTTCTTCATGATACTCCTTAATATTACTCTGCGTGCAATACGAGAAAATCCGTTACTTTCATTTGGGGTTTGGCACCTGACTCGCGATAGTTTCTTATATATTTTAGTGCAAGACAATTGTGAATCAGTTGCCAAATCTCTAATGCAAGTTACGGGTTTTCTTGTTCTGCGTGGCAGCACATTTTTATCCTCTAATTCACTATCTCAAACCCCTCTATGTTGATGCAAATAATCTATCAGCTCGTCACAATATACAATTTGCATTTCCGGTTTTGAAATAATTCTCTACTCTGATTCGTCAATGCTTCGACTTCATAAATACAATGAACCCCGGAGATAAGGTCCCCGGAGTTAATAATTCCGAGAATTCCGAGCCTACTTGTGTAATTGCGTCATGACGTTGCCCTAGTTCACTCGATGTGGGAAGCACGTTCATCGCGAATAAGCACGATGGCGAGCTCGCGTCGGCCTGCAATAGGTCCCCGATGCCATCAGCCAACTGAACTGAAGCCAATCGGACTGAAGCCAATCGGACTGATCAATTCATTTGAATCAAAAATGTTATACTGCGGTTTGAAATTAATTAGTGACTATAAGATTTCTTGCTAATGTTTAATTGGAATTCAAATTTTTTTTGAATTGGTGGCGCTATCGTAGCTACCCAATAGGTTCTACGATTTGATAAAGAAAACAAAGAGGAAGAGGTATTGGATAGACAGAGAGATAGAGAGAGAGAGAGAGTATGATCGTTTCGAAACGAAAAGACCTGTCATTGGAAAACAATCGGATCGTGATTCCCAACCTCGAACTGTCAAGTGTTGACGTGAGAATCGTGAAAACTGTGTTTTTCGTGACAGTTCATTTAATATTTATAAAAGTAAGAGATTTTCTGTTAAATAACTTCGTCTGTCTGGTTGTGAAACTGCGTCGCATGAATTATGCGATGACGCAGAAGTACGTGCTCCCCACTTGAACTATATTTCGAGGTATTGTGTTTGAAAAAGTGATGTGCTTTTGGATGTTGCTGTCTTCGAATGGTT
This sequence comes from Andricus grossulariae, assembly GCA_011634705.1. Classification (NCBI taxonomy): domain Eukaryota; kingdom Metazoa; phylum Arthropoda; class Insecta; order Hymenoptera; family Cynipidae; genus Andricus; species Andricus grossulariae. The sequence continues at coordinate 2,736 of JAABKJ010013894.1, forward strand.
TGATCAAGTGAGCGAAAGAGTATCTGGACCGATTATTCAAGCGAAACCAAAGAGAAGAGGCGCTAGGCACTTGAGTTGAGAGGGCGTCAGCTGGTGTGTGATGGTAGTCTGACCAGAGCAGTAGAGGAGGAGAATCGATTGAGTAAAGTGATAAATCTCAGCGGCCGGGGAGAGAGAGGAAGAGTGCAGAGAGCCAGTGTTTTTAGCAACAACGTAATGAGTGGTGACGGTGAGAGGAAGAACAAGAAAATGGAGGCTTGGTGGGAACTGATAAGATTGGTGTGGAAGAAGAAGCGGTAACGAGCGAACTTGGAGAGCAAGAGAGAAAGGCAGAAGTTAATGGCGAAGATGTCGAAAATGCAACAGATCATCCAGGAACTCAACCAGGAGGTTGAAGGCTGGATGGAAATGGCGAAGGCAGTAGACGCGAAGGAAGATAAGGAACAGTCAGCAGGGAGAAAATAAATGAGGATGAAAGATGCAAGCTGTCAGACGGAGGACAATGAGAGCAGATGGAAGAATCTTCCAAAATCTTTGACGAACAATGATTGGGCGGTAGAAAAGTATACCAGAGCAGCCAAAAGGAGAAATTTGCGAGTGCTGGTGGTCAAGGGAGATGATTGTGAGCGGATGGCGAAAGTGAAAGAGTCCTGGAAAATAGACTTAGGGCTAATGCTGAAGCTAAAAACAGTGGAAAACAAGGCAGAAATAATGGTAGCAAGCGGTAAGCTGAAAAACTCAGGGCTGTGGATTGATGAAGATTGTACTGAGAGAGAGAAACTAGTAGAAGGTTGGCTAAGAGAGAATGGAAGACTGGAAAGTATAGGTATGGAGGTGCGATTAAAATACAAGAGAGCAAAAGTCGAGGAAAACACCTGGAAATGGAACGAGAGGGAAGGAAAAATGGTGGTATTCGGCTGGAGGAGAAGGAAGATAACCGATGAGGAGAGGAGGTGTGAGCGACAGATAGAAAAGGAGGGGTGGCAGAAGCAGAGTAGTGAAAAGTGGAAATGTAAAAGTGGAAAGCAGATCATGATTGGTTTGTGAGACAATTGAGGTGAAAATAGAACCTCGGAGGGTGGGAAACAGGAGCTTTCGTATGTCTCTCATTTGGTTGAGGTATAGGTCGAAATGGAGAATTTTTATCACTTTCTGAAGTTGAGAAAACGCGCCCCTGGAACGAAAAAAATTCTTTCTTTATTTTCTCCAAACCTAATAATATTTTTAAATTAAACTTTCTTTTATCGATTCAGCAACTCAATAGCTGGAAAGTGAATTTTTGTCGATAAAATTTAAGAATGGAATTTTTATCACCTCCCAAAGTTGTAAAAACGTGCAACTGAAGGCACCCTCTATATTTAGAAACGCTACGGAATAAAAAGGTTCGTTCCCACAAAACTTTGCTTGCAGGAATAAGATGATTTACACTGGGAGGTCTCGTGGTATCCCAGGACACCCTATGAGTTACAATACTCTGGTAATATTCATTCTTTGACACATGAGTACACGTCTTGGCTTAGAGAGCTGCTTCGTCATTCGGGAGCCACCCAACTTTCGCTGCTTAGTTAAATTCATGCTGATTCTTGCATCCTACTAACCACGAACCACTGTAGATAGTTCAATAATTAATGAATCAAATATTGATTTCTGTCCTTTCGAAAATATTCTCTGAGAGCGCGAAACAATCTTGCAATAAATTGAATGTTTTTTTATTATTTCAGTGACAAAATTTGTTCAATCATTGATAAAATTTGTGTGAGACTTCGGTGCATTTTGTTCGCAGATCGTTGTTCTATCATCCAGCGGTATTATATTAAATATTTTATACAATTGAAGAATTATAAAATGTATTTTTCGTATTACCTGTATTTGTTTTTAGCAAGGGTTTTTTTTTTAAATTATACCAAATTTTATTAGATTTGCTTGTTTGAATAAAAAAATGACTTATAGTCAATCTAAATTGATAAAATATACATAATTATACATCATATCTTAACCCCACACTCTTTTTACAGAGAAACACGTTTTGCTAAAGACCTCTATTGCACCGAAAAATAATGAAACTGCAAGCGATAAAGCGGTCTTTGTTTATGGTAGCCAAAATGATGAACATGGCTTTCGAAAATGAGGTTAAAGAAAAATTTTCAGATAATGGAATAGAATGTCAGAAATATCTAGTTTTTAAGAAGCTACTCTCCCAGGTATCACGTGACCTTGCAGATGTTGGGAGGGTCTATGGTTCTAATCGGACTAGAGACCTAGAGAAGTTGAACCAGAGGGACTGCTTCCCGAGATTTGGCTGCTCTGGGGAACTCACGGACTCTAGTCTGCGGGACCTAAACTAAGAAGCAATCCTTCCAGGGTGTAATAGCATAGCCCCCTGGAATACCGAGGGCGAAAGTTTTCATGCTGCCAGGGCATGATGTGATCACCGTGTCAAGGACTGAATGGCACCAGGGTTTCCAGATTCTTGAACACCCTGATGTGACAGCCTCAGGCGAGGTGGACGCGGTGGAGTTATAAAGAAGATGTCTTATAGGAGATTTTGGGATGCCAAATCGAACCCCTAACTTTTATAGAATTTCCCCTGCAAACGGGGCTCTGCAGAAGGTGTTCTTTATTTTCTTGGCTAGTCTTGGGACCACCAGGGCTATAAAATAAAAACAACCTGAAATAACCAGTTCTCCAACACCGGACTCTCATCTAACCCACCACCCAAGGGGGACGGCTGTACAGAGGCTGTATAACTCTAATGTAGCTGTATAGGTTGAGGGAGGCATTCCCTGAAGATATTGATGCATCACCCCACGAGGGACAAACTCAAAGATTCAACAGAATCTTCATTAGGTCGAAGGTCATCGTAATGCGGTCTTCAATGGTGCTGCAGAGTGACCATACTAATTCCTGGTACCCCTATGAATAAGATGGTCGTTCTGAGGCATTTCAGCCTCCAGAAACCCATTATATGAACAGATTTTTGGAGAGTATACTCCAATAGACCAGGAGCCACAAAAAAGGGGACGGGCCGGATTCTAGCTGTAAATCTCTCCCGAAACATTTTTTAGTGCCCTAGCGACTCTAGAATAACGAGCCTAACTAGAAGCGGGTACCTTTTCCTTTCAGGTGACCCCAACGGGCTCCGTAAGGGGGCCAGAAGCGTCCGGAGGGGAATCTCAATGATGCAGATAAACTTTCACCACAGAAAAGGCGCTTTGGCGGTCCTAACCAGACATATGGTAGTGGTATGTAGTGATATGTGGCATTACACTTCTTCAAGAAGCCTGGTTATGCAGAAAAACGATTATTGGCTTAGGACGGTCTGGCAACGTATACAAGCGGCTATGCTAAAATCACTAAGGGCATGCATAGCCGTCAAGGGTGTAGATGCTATTTTGGTACGTAAGCCCTACTTCAGGGACTCCACGGTTAGTAAGGTGAGACTCAGGGGCTAAATCAGAGAAAAACTAGCGATGTATATCGCCTCGCCTTATTTCCTAGTCGACGCTGAGAAGGCCCCACCTCCTGGAGAGGTTGAGGCTCTAACTCAGCACTGCTAGGAGAATAAAATTCCTCTGCTGTTCGGTTGTAACGCAAACTACAGTCTGCGGGAGCACAAACACCAAAGGCAGAGGAAGAAATTTAATTATATGCCTAGCAGGTACTGAGCAAGAGATCCTTAATTGTGATGATACTCCTACATTCCAGATTAAAAATAAGAGTGAGGTTCTCGATTCGCCTCCATGCTCTCTTGGACCACAAACGTATCTTGTTCGAGTTAGCCCTACGAAAACCGGCAAATTCAAAGATTAGAAACCCTAGGAACACACTATGAGACGCACACAAAGAAGAACTCAAAGGTATTGGAAAAATTGCCCTTTAAGTACAATTCAATCTAGAAAAGGAGCAGAGTGGATGAACAATAACCTACAGAAACTTTATAAAAGGGCTAGAGCGATGCACAACTAAATTGCCTGGAAGAAAATCCGGAGGCTCGTTTTGGGCTCATAAGGCTCGATGATTGCTAGTTTGCGAAGCCGAAGAAGGAACACTGATCGGGCCATACTGGCCGCTAATATCACAGGTTTCACATGGAATTTACTCAGTGGTATTATAAATGACGTGGACTGCGTCATCCACCCACTGACGAAACTTTTTGGGGCTAGCATTGCCCTTAAACACGCGCTAACGGAATGGAAGTTCAGCACACTGCCTTTCATTTCTAAACCTGGGATGGAGGGCTACACCGTAGCTAAAGATTTTCGACGGATCATGACGTGCTTTTAGCCTCCATGTTGCACATAGCGTAGCACGCCCTTCAGGCTCGCTGCTCTGCAGAAGCGGCGCTCCATGCTGTCGTAGCAAAATTGGAGCAGCAGCTTGAACAAGGAGGGTATGATGTGGGAACCTTCTTGGACATATAGGTGGCGTGCCAGATCAACTACGAGTAAGCTGGATTCATGACAGAAAACTGAATGACAATATCTTAACTCATACACTGCTTTTGGTACAATTGTATTGACTATTTTAAAATTCATGCTTTACTTCAAAGGTTAATTTCGATGCAGAAACTAAATTTACAATTTTAATTAACAGACGTTCAAAGATTTAGAAAATTTCTCTTCATAATGATAATTTGTGAAATCTTGTTCCTTCATTCCATCATCGCCATGTTAACATAACAAATAAATTTTTTTTTAAATCAGCAGTGACAAGCCTCTTCGAAATTTAACAAGATCAAATTAGAAATTTTGATGGGCACACGATACATTTGCATAAAGATTTATATTTGGATTTAAAATAATTCAATATCGCCAGTAGCACTCGAGTTTTCTTCAAATGTTTCTTTAACGTCTGCTTCAACAGCCCGATATTTTCTAAACCGCAGACGGAATTCATCATTTGCACGGTTCATTTATATGAGTTATTTCCATTTACATTCATTTACGATGCGATGCAGTTTACAATCAATTGACGGATGTATGTAAATAGCAGCAGACCGCAGTACACATTTTGCTTCTCTACCTATAACTGGGCTTCATTGATAGGGCCAGACTTGCTTGTGATTCTGAGATCTTGAAAATTCGATACAAATAGTACTGGGAACACCAGAGCTCTCTGAAGTAGCAACCTTTTCTATTTGGTTCTGCCGAGATAGCAATTTGTTATTTGCAAATCAATAACGTTCTATTTCATAATCTGATCACCTGGACCAGAAAGAAAGTTATTCACCTGAAAACAGCAAGAAAAATGCCATATTTCGTAATTTTTACCATTTTGCGGTACATTACCTTGAGTCCACGAACGCAAGATAATTTTTTATGAGGTCTACACTACATAGGTTCTTTTATCATTATAGTATACAACTTTCACCGTTCAGCCGAATCAGAAAAAAAATTATTTGTTTGAAAATAACTAGATAAATATATTTTCCTGAAAGTGACCGCTTATCATATCTTGTAACATGTTATGATCTGCTAATTATCAAAGAAGAATTTTTTTTCTCGAAACCGTATATAAGATAGTGGTAATTTATAATGTCATAAGAATGAATCTGAAGTATTTTTGCGTGTTCGGTGTAGGAGAAACGAATTAATGAAATACAAATAATTTCAAAGGAAGAATGAGATAGCGACTAGTATAAATACCTTGACAAAAATATATTCCTTAGTTACAATCTTATTGAAATTCTTCATAAGTGGGTTCCCTTTATTTAAAAAAAATGGGGACCGTGATTGGCATTTTGTGTTTCATCTTAATGATTTGCAGTAATCCCGTTGGTAAACATAATTATATCTATGTCTTAATTTACATTATTAAAAGTATAATACTTTAAAGTGTCTCGTCATCCGAAAAATCGTGGATGAGTAGACGAGTATTATTCATAAATTTGACTAGTCGTCCCGAATTTTCGGGGCGATTATTCCATCCCCTTTTCCAACTCCCCGGATTTTTTCGGGACAATTAGACGCAGTCATAATACTTATTTTCTCTTCGAAATCATTTAAATGAATAAAACTCTTTCTCCCAACGAACGGTCACCTCTACTAATTATAACCAGTGAAATTCTAAAGTAGTAGGGCCAACTACTTTAGTTTCTAATATATGTCATCATATCATTACAAGATCAGACGAATTCGTCTTTTATTCAATTTATCTCATGTGCTGATACGTACTCATGAAACCCTGATGCCAATACAAAAAGCTTATAAATAATTGTAATGCTTGGGTCAATTGAATCTGACATGTTTAAAAAAACTAGTAAAGATGTTACTGAACAAAAACTTGTAACCCTTACTACAAAAAACTGGATAGTAAAGTTTACTATCGAGCAGTTGCAGCTAATATCATCTATGTTATCAATCGGGACGGTTTCATTGTCGAAAATCGAATGAGAGGTGGGGTGGACAAATTACAAGACCACTTTGAATTTACAAAATAATTTTAGTGTCCTTTATTCACTAAATTTATATACTTCTCCTTGTCCTTTTTCTTGGATTTCATGGTCTCCGCAGATCCCAAACTCCTGCACCCTCGTATACGTCATATAAGTACTCTCAGGGAACTTCTCGTCCCACCCACAGAGGTACTCTCCGAGACCCTTAGTCGCGTCCCACCTCTTGAAGCACTCTCTGAGACCTCCTCTCTCGTCTCACCTCTATAGATACGCTCATCTCCTTCTGACCAGCCCATTCCTTGGAGGTAGGGATTCATTTACCCTCCAATTCCAGATCCACATTCACCTCCGCAATCAACCCCATCGTCGAAAGTCGACGCAACAACACTAGGCTACCGCGCGATCACATTACCCCCGTCGTCCATCTAACGACCATTACACTACCGTCGCTCACCACACGACAACCACACCTGCGCGCGCTCCGAAGACTCAAACATATCTAGCTCTTAAATGTCATCTGATTTCACACTACACTCTTAGACTCCATACAGCCACAATTCGGGCAATAATAACGTTTTTCCTCCATTACATTGCATTGGTCAAAGGGACTTCTTGGAATTTGTTTACAATTATAGGGACCGGTTCGGGACTCAGGTGGATGGTTTCGCCCGCTGGTAACAATCACCATACCTAATAAAAAGCTTGTTGTGCCAAGCAACCATTTTTTAAAGTGTAATAGTTCCAGTAGGGCCCGCTGGATCGGAACTCGCTACATTGAAATGCGGGGAGGGAAGTAGCCCCCACTCGTAAAATTCTCCACTACCCCTGATAGGTAGGCGCACGCGCGCAGGGTCGCAGTACACGCCACGCGATAGAAGTAAGTACTATATGTATGAAAATCCACCAGCCGGTAACGGCCAGTCAAACATTAAGGGTCCTGAACATTTGGAGATACGCCACTACTAAGAGATGTAGCTAATATTTTTTTCCGCTGATTGGCAGATCGAAATTGGAGACCTGGTCCGTCCTGATCCGACGAGTCCTACTGTAATTAGATAGTCAAAAACTATACTAAAACTATAATGTA
>JAABKJ010013895.1:0-10215 GCA_011634705.1 Andricus grossulariae
AACCGTCAAGATTACCTGTACAGGTTCGTGTGCAGTTTCCTGTACAGGAACATGTGCAGGATCCTCTGAGGTTCCTGCACAGGAATTTTTAGCTGGGTCAAGTCCGAAGACGATTGCCTATCTGGCTCTATCCAGCTTTAAAGCGAACATCGGAAATAGAAAGTTGAATTATTTGCTTCACGGAATCTTATGCGGCCCTATTCGGTACTCTATCAAAACTTGCGTTAGGAGACTGTTTACGTCTGAGGCCGAAAATGGTTTCCTATCAGGCTCTATCCGGCTTTCAAGCAGATATCGGAAACAGAAAATGGAATTATTTTCCTAACGAAATCTTATGTGGCTCCATCTGGAAATATGTCAGAACTTATATTACACGGAGAAAAGTAGAGAAATAATTGTTAGGAAGAGTGCTATAATTACATTATAGATTATTATGGTACTAATGACAAGTGCTCGAGTACAGGTACCCTTTCTAAACTGTTTAGTTGTGATTACTAAATCACATCATTCCTATATCTATAAATGAGCGTTTAATAGACTGATACAAGTAAATGTGATATATATCTTACTTTGATTCATTTCAATACAGTACCTCTTGTAAAAGACATCAATTCAGTAAATTCTATTCGAAATATATTACTATGTATACTTAAGATTAGAATTAAAATAGGATGCATCGTGCATTGTCAAATATATGACGCGCTTAGAGGTGCTGTTATTAGCCAATAACGTTGAGTCTATGAGCCTTCTGCGGTTCACTACCAGAAAGCTAACATCAATATCAGGGCAAGCGCAGTAGCGCTGCATTACCGTCACCAGTTCGCGAGTTCGCGCCATTCTAGATTAATTCTAGATATAATACGCGCTATTAAAATCAAAATAAAACGATAAATATCTCAATTAAGTCAAGAGTTATAGTTAAAAAAAAAACATTGGGGGTTTATGAAAAACAAAACACAAAATTCAAATACAGTAGGACTCGTTGGATCGGGACGGACCAGGTCTCCACTTTCGATCGGGCAGGTCACAGAAACAAATCTTACCTACATCTTCTGGTAGTGACGTGTCTCAAAATATGCGAGGCCCTAATTTTTGACCGGCCGTTATAGGCCGGTGAATTTTCATACATACAGCACTGACTACCATCGCATGGCGTCTGCTGCGTCTTTGCGCGCGTGCGCCTACCTATCACGGTCAGTGGGGAAGGTTACAAGTGGGGACTACTTACCTCCGAGGATTTCGTTGCGACGAGTCTCGATGCGACAGGTCCTACTGCACCTATTTTCTTTGGCCTCGATGGCTGGGCGTGTTCACGCACTCCTAGTTTATGTTTACAAACTGGTGAGTCAACAGTCTTTGAGGGTTCGAATCTTCTGAGTTGCGAATTTATAAATTAATATAAATTAAATCGCACAAATAAAATTTACCCTATTTATATTTCAGACAGAAAATTTCCAGAACTGTTCGTACGAAATTCGAACTGTTCGTAAGAAACTTCGAAATTAATCCATACATTTCTCTTAAAGAAATAAGGATGTAATGGTTCATTTTTTTATGACCTAGCTACAAGTTCATGACTTTTTTACGGATACATTTTTTCCGTGGGGGTAAGTTAAACAAAACATTTTTTACAGTTGCTTATTTAACCATGAAAATAAATAAATAAATTATTTTGCAAATTTTTTTAAATTGTTTTAATGTTTTTTCAATTTTTAAATTGTTTTGGAAAAACAATTTTATACAAATGTCATTGAAAAATATTTTTTGAAAATAATTATGTCAAAAAATTGTTCCGAGAAAAAATGTTTCCAAACAAGTTTTGAAAGAAAAAAATTTTCGAATACAATGTAAAAAATGTTCGAAAAATTTTGTTTTGAGAAAAATGAAGAAACAAAAAATTTTTGAAAAAATTGTTTGTTGCAAAAAATTTTTGAGAAAAAAATCTCCGAAAAACAGTTTTGAAACATAATGTCAATGTCATGTATCCAAGGCTCTTATACCATTAGTCCCGGAAGATGCTTACCATCCCGCTATATCACTCGATACTACCTTTAAACCTAGTTACTGTTTCAGGTTTACTAGCGCCGTCCCTGAACCGCATCACCCTAGGCTTAATTTTAGAAAGCTACCTTCTCCGCATTGTATGTAGGTCTCGCTAATTTTTACTGGTCTTTCTTAAAGCTTACTGATGATGTGGAGGAGGCTTACTCCGCATTTACTGATGTTTTATTCCAGCTCATCAGAGACTGTGTTCCCATTTTTAAATATAAGATCTTACGAAATAAAAAATATCCACCTTGGTTCTCCCAATCTCTTATAAATGGTTTATCCATCAAAGATATCCTTTTGAAAAGGAGTAAGCATGGGGACCCGATGTATTACATAGATCAAATATAACTTGTCTCGGATAACATTAGCAAAACAATAAAAAGAGATCACCTCCGTTACATCAGTGGCATTGAGAAGGACATACAAGTCAACCCTAAATCTTTCTGGAAATTTATAAACAATAACAAATCTACCATCAGACAATCGAAGTCCATGTATTTCGTTCTGAAAAAATTGAGCGATCCACTGTCCTGTGGCCATAATTTCTAATTTTGCAAAAGTTTTTGAGTTTTCAATAGCCCTTTTAATTCATGCAGCAATTAACCCATTCTTACTGATGAACAACATGGGTATATTCGAAAGATGTCTATGGTCACAAACCTTATGTGTTTCGCACAGTATCTTAGTGACGCTCTACAAAAAGGTTATCAGATTGACGTAACTTATACCGACTTTTCAAATGCCTTCGACAGAATCGATCACACCATTCTTAAATCAAAAATGCATAATATTGATATCCCTAGTAATGTAACCCAATTACTGATTAATTATTCATCAAATAGATCTAACCGTGTGATGCACCAAGGTTTCTCATCAAAAACTTTTTACTCCACGTCAGGCATTCCTCAAGGCTCGGTTCTTGGTTCGCCAATTTTTAACATTTATGTGAACGACATCGAATCGATTATAAAATCTAATATTCTTAAATATTCAGATGATGTGAAACTCTTTAGAACTATAACGAGCCACCTAGACTACGATGTACTCCAGTCCGATCTTGATGTCCTCTTTCAGTGATGTAATAACAATAAATTGCCTTTAAATATTAAAAAATGCTGCGTCATGACTTTTTCAAGGTCAGACAGCCCAGTTTTTCATGATTACAAGATTGACATTACCCCGCTGGAAAGGGTTTTCTCCATCCGTGACCTTGGTCTATTATTCGACCCTAAACTTCTTTTTACAGATCAGATTCAAGCAATGGTATCCTCTGCCTCGAGGGCGCTTGGGTTTATAATTCGGTCTAACAAACATTTTAGTGACATTTTCACTATTACTATGCTTTATAATGCTATGGTAAGATCAAGGCTCGAATATTGCTCTATAATCTGGAACCCGATACATGCAAAATACGTCACTCACGTTGAAAGTGTTAAAAAAAGGTTAATTAAATATATTACTTTCAAACGAGACAGAACCTACCCTCCTCGAGGCTCACACTACCTAGCTATGTTTGCGAGTTTTGATTTCCTAACGCTTGCTGAGCGTTATGGAGCTATAGGTCAGAGGGCACCTAATTATTATATGTTTACTAACATAAATAGACTTGTTACTAGCAGCCCAACGAATAATTTCGACCTTTTTTCTGTGATTAAGCCTGCTTTTTTAAGATGCGTTGACACATATAACTCAGGCTAGAAATGCGTTATAATACTTTTTTTTTCAGACATTATTGTTTATCCTTTTTGGAAGCGATGAACTTATATACACGACAGCCTAACTTTGATCAACTTGTTTAATTTTCCGAACTATTAAAATATTTTTATTTTCACTTTGTCTTAAAACCTGATTTTTACACATGTAATCGCCGCCGCTATTGAGCTGTATACATCTAGATTTGGTTTTCTTTTTTCTTATAAGGCGTTTATATGTTTTTTTATCATGGTACCCTTTAAATGGCCTAATTATATCGCGGGGAATGTAATTGAAAATAAATAAATAAATTTTTTGAAGAAATTTTTTAAGAACAAAGTTGACAAAGAAATTGTTGTAAAAAAAATGGTTGAGAAAATAAATTTTTAGCAAATCTTTCAGGAAAAAAATTCGCAACCAAATTTTTAATTTATTACAATAGTTAATTAATTGAAAGGATTCAAAATTAATTTAAATTAATTTTAATTCTGAAAAAATAGCTAATTCCGAAGACAAAAATGTCAAGTTTGTAGGCCCTGCGTGCCTACAAGGAAGGGTTTCGTAGACTATTGAGACGTTCATTTAAGTCTTAATAGAATCTGAAATCAAAATATGTTCAAACTTTATAAAGAAATTGTTGTGAAAAAACTATTTCATACAAAGAAATGTCTTGGAAAACATAAAAAAAAAAAAATTACGTCACAAAATTGTTCAGAAAAAATTTTTTTTCAACAAATTTTTAAAAGAAAAACATTTTTGAATAAAATTTTTGAAAAAAAAATGTTGGAAAAATTGTTGAAAAAAAAATTGTTTGAAAAATTTTCTGTGGAGAAAAATAAAAACAAAAAAATCTTGAAAAAATGTAACGTTGGAAAAATTTCCAACAAACAAAAAAAGTTCGAAAAACAGTATTGAAACATGAAAACAATTTTCTTGGACAGATGTTCACAAAAAAATTGTTCGAAAAAAATTTCAAAAAATAAATTTTTGACAAAATAAATTTGTTGAAAAACTTTCTGGGCAAAGACTGTTGCGACCAAATTTTTAATTTATTAAAATTGTTGATTAATTGAAACGATTTAAAATTAATTTAAATAATTAATTTTAATTTTAAAAAATAGCTCATTCCGAAGACAAAAATGTCAAGTTTCGTTTCTGAATATTTCTGAATATTGCTACGAAGGGTCGGACCATTCATAAATTTGTGCCGCCAATGATAACGGAGTAAAGGATCCACTTACAGTTTCTGAAGAGGTCGACCATTCAGTAGTGCTATCCTGCTGTGACATCGCACTAACACTTACATCAATAGAACTGGTAAGAACATTCCTTGGAAAGTATTAAAGTTTAACGTACTTTTTCTTAATTATCATTGCACCGCTTGTCTTAATATGCTCTTGATCGTTTACGGTACATATGTACTGTACAAATTACTTATTATTGAATTAGAGACAGCTCAGTTATCATGAATCGCACCTTGGTATTTGTTGATAATGTATTCAAATTCCATTTTTACGCATATTTCCTCTAAGTATCAAAGTATACATATAATATTTTTGCAAACTTTTTGAATGCAAAACACACCGAGGGCGCATAACCGAAGCTCCCACCCACGCGCGCGACGTTGGGGTACTGAGACATCGCGGGACCGAACCAAGAGGGTGGACTGCGCATAAAAATATCGTCAGTCAGCGGCTCGGCAGCGAGCCGTGAGCAACAGCAGCTCTTGAGACCTGGGGTGGAATAGAGAGTTCACTCTCTATCTCTGATTCCGAGTTCTAGTGTTGTATTGTTTGTGGGCAGGTGAGAGAGGTTCACCTCACTAACTGAGTTTGGCGGACTTGGAAATACGGAGACCCTTTAAGAATCCGAAGATAGTTATTTTTATCTTCCGAGGCTTGCGGCGATCCCGCTTTACTCGATACCGAGGTTCTCACAACTTTGAAGAGAACGCGTTTGACCGCGAAAATTAACTTTCATTTTACGTTTCTGTTCTCTACAGAGAGTTTCCCAGGGTGGACTTGCATGTTCACTTCCTCGGTCTAATTCTGATAACTATCTCGAAAAGAGAAATTGAAAACAGTTCCTAAATAAAGAGCATTCATTATGAAAAGTCGCTGTCACAGCCTTACTGCTCAAAAGGAGCGTAAATTACCGATTTTTAGAATCGTCAATGTGCGAAAAATAAAACCAGAGCAAATTATATTTAAAAAAAAGCATTATATTTGAGAAAAATATTATAGGATGTATTTGATTTACACCAATTTTTGATATTACAACCAAAAAACGTGCGCTATTAAAAAAATAGAGTAGACATATTCCCGTATGATTAGCCATCAACCTTAACATAGACTAGGAATATGTTATATGAGATAGAGTAGGATTTTTGATTAAACAATTGGGTTTTTATACACTAAAAAAGTGGAATCTTATTCCTTCTCGCGTGAAACCCTTCTCTGCATGTTATTTGCATAATTATTTTACATAGAAATATCATCTAGAATATTTACGTATAAAAAATACATTGATTTCTTATCTACAAAAAGAGAACTTCGTGATTTTTGAATAAATAATACATTTCAAATATCGTGTGATAACTAACAACGTCACCTCTCAGAGAGATGTCTTTCAGGACGACACCAGGAGCCCCCTCCTCTTTTGCATCATATTATTGCCACTATCTCTCGCACTTCGCCATTCCAAAGGATACTTCTGCGGCTAACCCGGATATCAAAAGCATAAGGTCACTCATGTATTTTACATGGATGATCTCAAGATCTATACTAGAAATAAAGAGCAACTAGATCTAGCTCTAGGCATTGTCGAGCTGGAGAGAGATGGGTATATCTGAAAGTACCACCTTGCCCAAACAATGTATGCCCTATGCCATAATTAAGGGCTCATTTATTACCCAAAAACCAAATTTTGGGCTCTGCATTTCTTTTTTAAATGCATGGTACTGCTAGCTTTACGTAAAGCTAGCAGTACGATGGTAGAAATATTTTTTACATCAACTTTTTTCTTTCACAGAAATTGAGGGCTCATTTGAGGCTCTCGAACACCCCAAAAATCAATTTTCCAAAACCGAAAGAAAGCGACATTAAACGGAGAATGAAGTATATCAGCAGTGCTTGATATTCTCAGACCGTGCCCAAACAGTGTATGCCCTGTGCTATAATTAAGGGCTCATTTAGAGCTCATTTAATACTCAAAAGCAAAATTTTGAGCTCTGCATTTAAAATAAATGCATGTTACTGCCAGCTTTACGTAAAGCTAGCAGTACCATGGTGGAAATATTTGTTATGTCAACTTTTTTCTTTCACGGGAATTGAGGGAACATTTAAGGCTCTTGCATGACCCCTGTCGCAATTTTTAAAAAACAACCCCGATCACAAAAAATTACCCTAAAAAATAAATATGCACTGATCATAAAAATGAGCACATCAGAATTGAGGTCTCATTTTAGGCTCCCCAAAGCCCCCGAAATCAATTCTCCAAAACAACCTCTTTCCAAAACCATCCCTTAACATTGGAAGACTACCGCAACAACAAAAGTACTGGCGAGGTGCAAGAAAAAGTACTGCATCAGTTCGGAATATTAAAAAAAAAACTGTTTTATACGTTCGTTTATGTTGTAAGAGAAAGTTAAGTTTTACCAACTTTGATTATTCAAATACTTGACTCTGAAGGTGCTAAAGACTTTTAAGTATTTAATTGTCAAGATAAATTAGAGAAGTGGATTTGTAATAAACTTTAGTTCGTTTCTTTGGGTTGGAAAGGTGCATTAAATCACCCCATGTTTTGGAATCAAAAATTTAAAAATTGCTTTTCTTACATTTTTTTAAATTTAATTAATTGTCTAAATAACAGTCTTTGCGTTGTAGCTGTTTTCGTGAGATTACATTTTGATTGTATAAACTAAATTCTTTTTGTTTAAATGAATGAGATTAGTTTCACTAAAGGGTTGAACTCAATAAAGGTTATTACATAATTATAATTTACGAAACAAAGATTCTCTTCATATTTACTATACAGTCAGATGACCCTATTGAAAAACTACGTAGGAAGCGACGTCGAAAACCAATATTTACAACAATATACAGAGTGTCCCAGACTCAAGTGTACAGACTTATATAGCTGTATGAGAATTTAAAAAAAAATCGAAAGTTCCTTCAACAAAACTCAGTTGAAGTTTTAGTTTTTGAGTTATAAAATATTTAGGCTGGACCAATGAGAAGCGCGATATAAACAGACGTGCATACGTTAGCGGACTCCAACGCAGTGTTATCAAAGCGAGCGCAGAGGTGGGGTTAGCGACGTGAGAACAGCGGTCACTCCCTACTAAAAAAGAGTCAGAAATCGTCACAAATGATCAGAAGTTCTGACGATTCCTGAGCATCCTGACCATTCCTGACAAGTCTGACTATTTCTGAAGATATGCTAATTCACATCCTATCAGGTAGCTCATAGGCTAGGACCGCAGGTAGGCCAACCCAAAAGGATTAAAACTTGAACATAAATTTTTTTCAATGTTACATAAATAGATTCAAAAGTTAGACATTCAGAATCTACGGGTTTTAAAGAATTTTTTTCAATGTTACATAAATAGATTCAAAAGTTAGACATTCAGAATCTACGGGTTTTAAAGATTTCAGATACCTAAAAATTTTCCTAAAAAATTTCAAATTAGGATAAATTTAATGTATCTTGTAAAGAGAAGGAGATACATCAAAACGGACAAAATTTTCAGATTCACCTTCAGAGTCACTTAATATATAAATATTAATAATTAAATATAGGTGAAAAAAGAATATGCATGAATATAAGTAAATAATATAAATCACCTGGGAAATATAAAAGGGATTAGGTTTTGTGGCATTCTATTCTTGTACCCCTAATAAAAGGACTGTCCTTCGAACGCCAGCTCTGACGATTTCTGAACATTTCTCATGAATTCCGACTTTTCCTGACGATTACTGTCGAGAAACGTAACAAACGTGGTCAGAAATAGTCAGAAGTCCTGACTTTTCTTCTGACGATTCTAGACTTTTTTTTTTAATAGGGCTACACTGTTGGAATCGCGCTCACGCACACACGACTGTTTATACGGTGCTCCTGATTGGTCCAGCATAAGTATTTTATAACTCAAAAACTAAAACTTCAACTGATTTTTGGAAAAAGAATTTCCGATTCATTTTTCTTTATTTTTATACAGATATATCGGTCCGGACAGTTCAGTCTGGGACACACTGCATACACCAATATTGAAATATTTTATGTATTATAAAAGTCTTAAGTTACAAGAACATGATTTATATGACACATATTTGGTATGAAGTACCATGCATTTAAAAAAAAAATTACGCAGCTTTTGTGATAGGGGTCGTTTTTGAAAAATTGCATCGGGGTCATGAGAAAGAGCCCTAAATGAGCCCTAAATTCTGATGTAATCACTTTTATGGTTAGTGCATTTTATTGCATTTTATTATCACTTTTGGGTAAGGGGTAGTTTTCCAGTGTTAAGGGATGGTTTTGAAAAATTTATTTTGGCTGCTGTTGATAGGGGTTGTTTTTAGGAAATTGCGCTGGGGGTCATGCAAGAACCTTAAATGAGCCCTTAATTATGGCATGGTCCGAGAAAATTAAGCATTGCTGATATACTTCATTCTGAGTTTAATGTCGCTTTCCTTTACGGGCTGGTTTTCGAGTGTTAGGGGTTGTTTTTGAAAAATTGTGCCGGGGTTTATGCAAGAGCCTTAAATGAGCTCTGAATTCCTGTGAAAGAAAAAAGTTGATATAACAAATATTTCTACCATGGTACTGCTAGTTTTACGTAAAGCTAACAGTGCCATGCATTAAAAAAAATTGAACAGCCCAAAATTTGGCTTTTGGGTATTAAATGAGCCCTAAATTAGCCCTCAATTATGACATAGGGCATACGTTGTTTGGGCAAGGTGGTACTGCCAGGTTTGCCCACCTGCTGGAGAGACCTATACATGCCTGGGTGTGCCACAGTGCCGCATTCAGGACGTGACATCTATAAGGGATACTCTTCGACGCAGATAAAAATGTCTTATCCGAGGGATTTGGCCTTCCGAACTGTTGGCCAGGAAAAAAAGTATCTGCAGCGAACATGCTTGCCGTCCCGGTTATACTCTATTCATTTTGAGTGGCTCTCTGCACGAAGGACGAGCTCAGATCCTTCGATATCGGGTCACGAAAGGTTATGCAAATTAACAATAGCATGCACCCTTACTCGTCTGTTCTGCGAATTTACATCCCACGCCGTCAACGAGGTCGCGGAATACTGAATCTCGAATGTCTTGACAACAGGATCAAGACACTTGCGGGGAAAATACAGAAGACGGTCGTCCGTGTGTCGCTCCGTGTCCTCAGGGTGCACGATACTTTTGCAGGATCGTCATATTAGGTGCACACACATACACACACACACACACACACACACATATATAT
>JAABKJ010013896.1:0-10215 GCA_011634705.1 Andricus grossulariae
ATTGGATTTCATAGGGAAATTATGAATTTCCAAAGTCGTTTGAAGGGCCGCCTGCTCGCTTAAGTTCAGCGCATGCTCAAGAATAGCCACTTTTAAATTCAAATCGCTGGAATTCTTTCTAATTTTTGTGATATCTTCCTTTCTTATTTCTGAGCCAGCTTCGAGTACCGAAATTCTGTTCCTTGAGAGAATCTCCTGAGACTGTGCAAGCGCTTCCTTTTGTCCTTCCAATACAGCATTTCTGAGCATAGCAGCGAGATCAGGCTGGGTGGTGGTAGCCGATGCGGCTGAGGGGACAGGAGCGTGAGGGAAGGACACACCGTCGGCGTTGCGAATATTCAATGCAGGTTTCCCAGCCAAGCTACCATCGACTACCGTAGAGATGTCGCTGAAGCTTTTCTCTTTGCCTTTTATGCAGAAGAAACCTGCCTGACCCTTTTTGAGCTTCTCAAAGTTTTTTTTTTGAGATGTTAAAATTCGCACAGGCTAGATGAGTTAACACATCACACTTTACACATACATGCACCTCAGTTGACCCTCTGGAAATAACTTCCTTGCACTCTGGACACGCACCTATTTCTCTAAACGATCACTCGCAGATATTGAATAGTTCGAAAACAGCAAAAAATCAGCAATTACAAAAGAAACAACTTGCTCGGACGCGCCAGGAACACACAAAGTCACAACTTGCAAATTAAAAAAAAAAAAAGCAAGAAAAAGATACAAAACTTCAAAACTCCGGAAAGCAGCAAGTCGACACGTCCACTTAGACCACCGTTACACTCTAAAAGAAAATTTTTTGTGAAGAACCAGTTTTGCAAAGACCGGATTTTTCTAAACCATTTATTTTAACCATCGACGCATCAGGATATGCATTAGGAGGAATCCTATCACAAGGTGCGATAGGAAAAGACAAACCAATATCTTATACCTCACGAACTTTAAACGACAATGAAAAAAAATGTGATACCTACGAACAAGAAGCGTTATCCATCGTTAATTGCGTCCAACACTTTCGACCCTACCTTTACGGGCGTAACTTTACATTCGTCACAGATTACAAACCGCTAGTGTGGTTTTAAAACTCGAAAGACCTGTGTTCAAGGGTAACAGGATGGAAATTAATGTTATCTGAATAAGATTTTAATGTAGTTTATAAGGTAGGTAAGACAAACGTGAATGTATGTATTGTATCCTATATGTGGACAGAAATGCTGAGTTTCAACTTGACTCAACAAATTGTGAATAAAATTTACAGAAATGTATTTTTTCCTTATGGGAAATACGTGCTAAACTTTATGGGGCTTGCGCCACCTCCAAATATCATTTTAAAAAAATGGATTTATTTTTGTGTGGATTCGAACAAATGTCCGGGCGTTATTCATAAAAATTCCAAGAACACTTTTTGGACCACCCTACAGTACTCCCTACAAAGACACGAAGCAGTATTGCGCATGCGCGAAGAGGAGCATCTCATTGGTAGAGAGAAGAGAATAATTAGCAATTCTCTGGAGTCTCTATTCTTCACCAATGAAAAGTCTCTGCTTGGCGCAAGCGTAAGTAGTGCACCGGGTCATCGTTTGGAATACTTTCTGATAGATGGCTAATCATGGTGCTGGTCATTGCCCATTGCAAATTTTTTTAGGAGTTTTATTTTTTCGAATTTGTACGGTAGTTCGCTTTCCTTTATAATGTTAATTGATGCTCCTGAGTCGACTAGTGATTTATATTCTATGCCATCCCCTCTTCTTCCTCTAATGGATAATAGTTGTCCACATACTGTTGAGATTCGGCTGAGTCCTCGTACTCTATTTGTTCTATTATTTCTTCTTCCGTCATTAGGCTGCTCTCTATTATGTTGTCTTCCTGTTCTCGGATTGTTCTTATTTGGGGTGGTCGTGTGGAAGATTGACCGTATTGAAAATTCGTAGATCTTACTGAGCATTGTGCTGCAAAATGACCAAGATTTCCGCATCTGTGGCACTTCATTTTGGTGCGGTCGGCCAATGCGATATTCTGATTAGGGACTCTTGGTGTTGTATTTGCTTGAGGCCGTAAAGTTTGTGGTAGTGTGGGCCGACGTATATTAGTGCTCATTAATGGTCGTGAGATTGTTCTTTGTTGTGCCGGCTGTGCTTCTTTAAACCATATCTCAGATTCTATTGCCATGTTTTGTGCCTCTTGTAGGTTAATGGGATTTTGTACTTTAATTTGTAACCCAATTTCTCTTTTTACATTTAATATGTATCTTTTTGTGCTTTCCTTTTCTTCAATATTTATCGCTATCTTTCTTTCTTTGGAACTAGAGTGTTCCGACTGCACCGCGTATTTAAGTTCGTTAACTGTTTGTCTGAACCTTAAATTAAAGTTTTGTGTAGTTTCATTTATCCCTTGTTTACAGCTCTCAAGTTTGCTTCTTAGGGCTGAGACTGACCCAATTTGTTTCAAATTTTGTCTTGAAGTACTGTATAGGTCATCGTATCCGCGGATGGAAGAGTATCTTATTGCCCTTTCGGAATTTCCTTGAATTTTTTCTGCGATTATAAAATCCAAGAGTAAGCTGGGTTGGGAGCACTGTTTTTCAGCTTTTCAAATGGATTTAATGAAATCTTCCGTTCCCATATCGTCTTGTCCATTGAGAACCTTGATTGTCCTCATTATGTGTTTAGCGGGTATACTGTGTTCTGGTAATGAGTTCGTTTGGTTTTCACGCTGCTTACTTTTATAAGGTGTCGTAAGTGCCGTTCCTATCTTATTAGTTGCACTAATGGGTCTTGTGAGTTATGTTTGGAAAATTTTTTCTTCCTCGCTGTCTGACTCACCTTTGTCTGATGTAAGAATGTCTTCTCTTTCTGTGACTATTTTTCCTTTCACTCCGCATTCCTGAGCTACAGATTGTATTTCGGAGAGTCGCTTATTGTTTTCCATCGCTAACGTGGCTACATTTATTTTTAATCCATTCAGTTCTGCTAATATTGTTCGTAGTAGGTCATCGGTTCCCATATTAGAGGGGGATACGGGTCTTTGAGATGTTTCTTCAGTCATTGCTACTGTCAAAAAGGGAGATCTCGATCTGTATTTCAAGTATGTGTCGGAGTCTGTTTCGTCAGTCGAGTATTTTGAATGATCTTCTCTATAATTAGAGAAGGCCAGGTTGATACTTTTCCTAAATTCCGCGTTTTAAATTCTGCCTGATGTTTTTATTTGCGTTACATAAATTTCCGTTTAAACCTTAGTTTGTTGGCATCGTTCTACTACAATGCCAAGAAATTTCAGGTAGATTATTTATTTTATTGACGGGCACAGAGGCCAGGGAACACCATAAGCGTGTGTATGGACGTGAGCCTAAAGTTTGGTAGTATTTGGATGCAAAAATTTATAATTTCAGTCATAAAATTTTGCCATTCAAATAACTTCAAACTGTACATGAATTTAAAACACTTCTTATACTTATTCACTGTGTTTACCTTTGAAAACTGTAAACTTTTCACTTTGTACTGGATTACCTCTTCTGTGTTGTGTTGTATACTGCGCTGATCGGCTGTTGTTGTTCGATGAAGGGGATTCGTTGCGTTGAAGATTTCGTTGATACTTGTAGACTTCTTTTCTTTTTTCACATCCGCCTGTTTGCGGGCCTCGTAGGGTTATTACCACGGTATATCGCGTACCCTTTCAATTTCCTTTCGAAATCGAATTTTTCAATTGATTTACGTAGTATAGTACCCTACTTAATTCAGGTACTAGTTTTATCAATTTCAAATTCGATTTCTGGTAACCGGGCTTTTCCGTAGAAAAAGTTCGGAGTTCTTGTAGAATTCCGTAGAATTCTGAATGCTACTTCTGGTTGACGGGCTTTTCCGTGGAGAAAGTCCGGATTCTTCCAAAGATTCGTCACACAGATAGTCCCCTTTTGATTGTTAAATTATTTCCGTAGAAATTTCAATCCTCGGAGAACTATCCTGTCAGCAGATTGCCAGAATGTTATGCGTAAAAACGTTAACATTGGTTTTTGAAAAGCAACCGAATTGTTTTTAGGCAATTCGGTGTTTGTTTATTAATCTTTTGTATATTTACGTACAGGTTTACAATTGAAGAGCAAGATTAGAAATAACTAGATATATGAGTCGGGCCTTACTTATAGCCTAATATAGGTATGTGGGATTACCCAACTTATGTTAATGATAGGTCAAAGTCAAATGCGTAACAAACACAGTGGAACAAAAAAAATGTCTGTGGACTAATTTATATTGATAAGCGATTTCTCAAACCGATTTGAACGGTCTTTCTTTAATAAAAACTCATAAAATCCAAAATAAATCTGTCGTGGCCGATTTTGAAAAAAGTTTTTTATATTATTTTTATTTGATAAAACAAAAATGAAAAAAATAATAATGTTCATGAGGGTACCGGTTTACGAGACATATCTGGATTCAACCCAAAATACCTAGAATCAATGAAACAACTATCCAGAAAAGTTGTCTAATAGCTTAGCAATTGTCTAAAAATGTATTGAATTTGTTATAAACAAATAACTGAGTGAAAATGGATTCATGATTATTGATAGTGATTCGTCAATTTATTCGCACTAAAATTAAACAATTTATAGACAAAAAACGTATTTTGATCGAATTCATGAAAGATAATTTGTTATTTTATAAACAATTATCCACAGTAGGTATTTATGATGAAATAAATCATGGTTTTTTTCTATTTAATCGGCCTAAAATTATATGGAAATGTCACTTATTTATCATATTTAGTCATCCAATAACAATTGATGATTGTTTAAACAAACTTAATGAACAAATTCAATGTCTAGCTATTTTAGAGGTAAAAAATTGATTTTTTTAACCTAATAAAGTGTAAACAACTAACTTCTAGACCTTCAGGGAGCTTACATGATAATCAACAGTTTGCAATGTTGAAAACAATTGTTTGAACAAATTTTTATCATCCTACATACTTGTAAAGAGAAAAAAATGCATTTAAGGTATTAGCAGCCTGTTATTTAGTAATGGCTCTGAGTTACCAATCAATAACTGTTGATAATTGTTCAAACAAAATTAATTAACAAATGTTGAGAAACCAAGTTTTTACCCTTTGAAATAGCCGGAAAATGCATTCGTTGATAACAAGCTGCTGATACCTTAAAGAAATGCAATTTTTTCCTCAAAATTTCTTAGATGATAAAGAGAGTGCATTTGTTAATTAATTTTGTTTGAACATTATAATTGTTCAAATTTAGTGAGGAACCACTATCATCCCCGTGAATCTTCAATCACTCTGACCAACCTCACAGTACAGTTACCTCTGATTTTATTGGAGAATTCACTGGGGTCATTCAACCATAACAGCTTCAAATATTAAATTTCTTTTTCTTTTGACGTTTTTTTTCCTCTTTCACTCTAACCGCCTGAAGTTCTCCCTGTAGAGAACGGCGCAATTACATCAAAGTTCCATTGTTTTGGTTCTTTTTTTTAAAAACGTTGTATAAAATATTTGAAAATCACTTTTAAAAAAGCTAAATTGAGCCGAACTGCTGCCGCCGAACTTGGTCAGCAGGAGTTCTTTGTACCTAATGAGGATTAAATGCGAAATATAACATTTTTTTAATTTAGCACTTGGTAATTTATAAATATAATATTCGAAATCTGTGAATTATAGCGATTCCAACGATATGTTATTTGACTTGAAAAGTTGAAAATTGAAGAATAAACGTTCAAGTTTGTATGAAATGTATATTTTACTCAAAGCTATTGCAGTAGCTTTAACGTATTGGTGCAATATTTTACTTAACTTGGAAAATTCCGGAAGTTAAAATTTGGCCACATTTGAAAACTTATTAACTAACATACTAAATTTGGTTTATTTCTCAAACAATCGCATATCACAAAATTATCCTGAAATAATTTTGCACTCCCAGACCGAAAATATGAATAGTCTCATGAAATAGTCTCAATAATTCAAGCTTACTTTGCAAACTCAATAATAAACATTATACATTTTTTTCATTGCTTAAGCAATTACGAAAGTACTTTATCATTAATTTAATTACTTTATTACGAAAGTTAATTAAAAATACTATTGTAACATAAAATGTAGAATAAAGGTTTTCATGAAATCAAACTCAAAAGTGTCGGTTTTCAAATCTAGCTTTGGAAATTTTGAACAGGTACCTAAACAGAAAATTGCATTTGCTTGAGTGTCGAAAAAAATTTTAAACTGATTCGGCAAATTTTGAAAACAGTTATTCTTCCTTCAGAAATAATATGTTTCATATTACCGGCTCCAGAAGTTTTACTACTGGTACTTCTGTTTTATTTTTATCAAATTAGGCCTCAACCAAAACAGACTAATTTGGAAACAAGAAAAACAGGAATTTAAAAGAAAAATAGAATTTTCAACAAAGAAAGATTTTTCAGTCAAGAGAGAAAAAAATCTCAAAATATGTTGAACTTTCAATTCAAAAAGACGAATTCCCTGCAAAACTGTTAATTTTTAAACCCAAAGATATGAATTTTTAATAAAAAAAGTTTAATTTCCAACACAAGAATATGAATTTTCTACCAAAATAAATAAGTTTTGAACTAAAAAAGATAAATCATCGTGAAAAAATGTAATAGTAACATTTGCAGTTAAATTTTTTTTAACTAAATAAAAACGATTTTTCAACAGAATAGTAAAATTTTCAACCAAAGAAATTAATTTTTAACTTAAATAATGAGACTTCAACCACAGAAATGTATTATTAACCAAATAATAAATCAATTTTTAACCAAACAGTTGATTTTTCAACCGAAAAGATTAATTTCCTACCCAAAAAGACTAATGTTTAACAAAATACATGAATTTTCACAAAAATATTTAAAATTAAGAAATTTTCAATCTAATAGTTAAATTTTCAACCAAAGAAATAAATTTTCGAACAAAAAAAAAGTACTTTTCATTATAAAATGAAAAAATGTGTAATCAATTCTTAATTTGGAAAAAATTGGAGTAAGTTTTAGATATATTTAGCAGTTTTGAAAAGATTACAAAATAATTTAAAACATGAAAAGATTTCAAAACATTGAAAACAAAACAAAGATTTTTGAAGATTTTAAACACCAAATTTAAAAGCTTTCTAAGTATTTTGAAAGGTTTCAAAAGAATAAAATTTTTTTATGAAAATTCCTAGGAAAACTAAAAATTATTTTTTTTTGAAAAATTAATTTTTTTAAATATTTTTGAAAATTTAAAACATTTTCAAAATAGAATCTGCAAGATTTTGAGGCAATTTTTTTATTTTGTAGGATTTACAAAAATTTGTGGCAAAAATTTGAGTTCCAAGATAATATTTATAAAAAAGTTTGCCAAAAGTAGTAAAATGTCTAAAGCCGGTAATATCAAACATATTATTTTCGAAAGGAAGAATAATTATTTTCAAAATTGGCCGAATTCTGTTTGAAAAATTTTTTCAACACTTGAGCAAATGCAATTTTCCGTTTTGGTGCCTGTTCAAAATTTCTAAAGTTAGATTTGAAAAACGACAGTTTTGAGTTTGACTGCATGAAATTCCTTTATATTCTGCTTTTTATGTGTTGAAATGATATTTGTGCAAAATTGTTTATTGATAATTTTGAGAAATGCGATTGTTTGAGAAATAAACCAAACTTATGATGTTGGTTAATAAGTTTTCAAATCTGGCCGAATTTTAGCATCCGGAATTTCCCGAGTAAAGTAAAATATTGCACCAATACATTAAAGCTACTGCAGTGGATTTGAGTAAAATATACTGAAAAATTGTCCACAAAGTTTCACATAAACTAGAACATTGATTCTTCATTTTTCAACTTTTTAAGTCAAATAGCATATCGTTGGAATCGTCATAATTAGCAGATTTCGAATATTATATGTATAAATTACCAATTGCTAAATGTGCGTATCGGGATTGTCCGTCTTCGTAGCTAGTTATCTCTTTAAAAATTATAGATAATTTAAAAAGTGAATATGCTTTCCTATGACCTATGTAACATTTAATGTAGAATCGATTTGTGATATTCAAACTCTGAAAAATATTCACAGTTTTTCTCAAACTTTTATTTTTAAAATGAAGGGCTTGAAATAATAATTTTTTAGTCTTCATTAAAAAAAATGTCTGGTTAAATCAACCAGAATTCTGGTTAAATATGCCCTTACTATTTTTTTTTGGTTAGACTAACCAGAATTATGTTTGGATTAACCAGAAAAAATAGTAAGGACATATTTAACCAGAATTCTGGTTGATTTGACCAACCATTTTATTGAGTGTTGTATTCCACATTTTTATGCCTCAACATAATTGAAGAAAAGATGATAAAAATTAAAAATTAGATGTTAAATTAATAAAAACAAGATTTCATGGTAAGCGAGCGTTCAAGTATTACGTAACGCAGTTTTTCGGAATTCTCGATCCCCCCTGCCCCTATATAACGCTTCTTTCGACTTTTCCCTGCTGCGTGAATCGGCATTCTTAAATTCTCCGATTCAAATATTTTCCATTCAATCGATTCTTTTTTCTTGGGTAGCGCCGTAACATCCACTTAATAATTAGATAGTAATGCGTAATACGGCGTAATAGGGATTACTCTGTATCGAAGTATGCAATGGGGTTGCTACCTAATTTTTCAAGTGTGTGGATTGTGTGGAGTATTCCTCAACCCGAATTTTGATTACGCTTTTAACTTTTTTGGACATCGGTGTAACGTTAAAATAAAGATTTGCTATTTGTTTACTTGCATTATTTATAACAATTTTTAACCTCAGTGTTAAAAATATATGTTTAAATGAAGAAATTAAAAATTAAAAATTAAAATTAAAAATCACGAAAATTGCTTACTTGTTCACTTAAATTATTTAAAATGAAAATAAATGTTAAGTGTTACAATTTTTTGCTGTACAATTACTGCGAAAAACTATTAGGATACATATTAGATCAAAGAAATTTTTTCACGCGAAAAAAGGATAAAAATGTTATATTTGTTAATTTAAATTATTACAAATTATTGTCTTTTTGTATATGCCCAGGTTGTAACTATAGTTGATTGCAAATGTATATTGGGGTTAAGAAATGAGAAAAGAAATATTGTTCATAAAAATGCACTTTTTTTTTAATTAACCATTCAGTGATACCTAGTTAGCATTTTCATACTAGGAACGAAATGCTTTTTAATTAAAAATGAAAAAACATTTCGAATCCGTCCATACTATTTTAGATTTGCCCCACATTGCGCGCGCGAGATGTTTCTTATTAGCAGTGAAATTTTTCGGTTAACAAGTATGTTTTCAGGTCATTAAAATTAAAAACTGAATCTTTCAAACATGAAAAATTTTTCAATTCAATTATTAAATACTTCACTAAAAAATGAAAGCATCAGAGCTCTTATAAATTTAAAGAGTTTTAAATTTTGAAAAAAAAATTTCGTTAATCAATGCATAAAAATTTAATAATAGAAAATTAAAAACTAGCAGCACTTTTATATGTGTGACATTATTCATCAAGTACCATCTATTTTTGTGATTTATAACTCTGTTAATACAAACACAATTTTCTGTCCCACTCTACAGATTCGATAGGTTTTTTTATAACATTTTCAAACAATTTCCATTGTTTAGTGTATGAAGTAAGACATTTGAAAGTAACGAGAAAATTTGATCGAAGCAAAAAATCATTTTTTTTTAATCAAAACAAATTTTATTTAAACCAAAGAATCTTTTTTCTGAGTGTATGGCTTGGATAGTAACAAATTAAAATTTTTTAATTTGAACGCAAATGTTTTTTTATACGCAATTTTTCTATCAGACAACATACTGAGCACATTATCTCATAAATTAATTATTTTCCATTTCATAGCGATTACCACACCTCTTAATTTCTTTTAATCGCAGGTTTAATTCCATTCGTAAACTTGGAAGAATAAAAGAAATGAAATAAATTGAAAGTAAGATAGCTTTTATGTATTTCAAAATAATTCTGAAAAGCTGCGTGATCCGCTGCGATTGGAAGTAATTATATTAATTTAAAATATGTTCGACTGCAGGGAATACAAAAAAAGTCTGACAAGTGTGATGGTCGCTATGAAATAGAGAAGAATTAATTCCTGAGATAATCTATTCCATGTATACCCATCTCACGGTTGTGAGACGTGGCCATGAATGGGATTTACCGCGGTCCTACTGGGAGCCGATGTCATTTTT